>CM053267.1:45826486-45946279 GCA_028583415.1 Protea cynaroides
AAATGTCATTTTTTTTATATTACTAGCAGAAGTAGAAAGAAAAAGAATTGATCATTACAAGATCTCTCTTTTTTTTTATATCATGTCTATCATTTTTGCCTACTCAGTTTTAATCCGCATAATGTTTCTCTGTTTTCCCTCTTTTTTTCCTCTCCTAGTCACTTGTCAATAATTTTTTCCCAAAAGCTGCTCCCAGGAAAAAGAGAGAGAGAGAGAGAGAGAGAGAGAGAGAGAGAGAGAGAGAGAGAGGGGTGGACTCCACTTGCAAACCATAAGACTCTCTTAACACATTAAGAAAATAAGATTAAAGCAGGGGAAAGAAATATGTGATGCAAACTTCTTTGATAGAAAAACAGAAGAATAAAAATAATACTGAAAATATTACATCCTTAATCATTCAATGGGAAAGCATTCCCCAAGCTCCTATGAACCCACTCCCTTGCCAAAAGATCTACCACGTCATTTGCAGTACTAGGTTTCCAGCTTAATGAGCAAGTCATTTGAGAAGCAATTGCTTTTATGCTCCTAAGGAATTCAGAAAATCTCTAAGGCCCCTCTTCATAGATGCCAGCCAAGAAATAATAGAAGCTGAATCACCCTCCACTATTATACTATCAAAAATCTTCTCAATAAGCAAACTCCAGCCTCATCTATAGTGAAAGCAGTTTTGCACCAATGGAATTCCCCTCCGTAATTGACGCCAAGTAAGCCCTCATAATAACCCCTTTGCTGGATCTAAAGTGGTGCAGGCTTTTGTTCCATGTTATAGACCAAATAGTAGTACACAATTCAGATTGTGTTAGGCTTGGTCAGACTGGTAGTTGATACCTCTACTAAAGTACAAACTCCAAAAGAATATCCACACAACTTAATTTTTTCCCTATTTTTTGATAGGAAAAGAGGAGACTTTATTAATTTAGAAGCAAACGATAAGATATTAAGAGTACAAGAAAACCACTAAAGCTAGGGATAACAGGGCTAAAGAAGGAGAAGTTCCATAAGGAACATTCTCAACCCACAAAGATAAAAAGGCTGAGTACCCTTATCCAACAAAGACAAAAAGGCTAACTACTGGCCCCAAATCACAACAACTAGAATCCCATCTGCAAACACCACTTCACCCAGATGCACCCCCAAAAAAAAACAAATGAAGAGAGAGAACAAGGAAGACAAGAATTTCATATGGGTGCCCAGAAGCTCTTCCTGAGTCTTCCCAGAGAAGGATCAAATATATGCAAAATTCCAGTTAATGTTCAGTTTGTAGGGTTTACCAATAGCTACTTTCAGGTTCAACCACAATCAAATTATGGAAGAGATGAATTCCGGTTAATGTTCAGTTTGTATGGTTGTTTCTTTTCTTTGATGAGATCTTTTCTGGTTGTTGGGGGGGGTGAGATCATAATATTTTTATAAGATTGTGTGTGTCTGTGTGTGTGTGTGTGTGTGTGTGTGTGTCTATATATATATATATATATATATATATATATAAAGAGTGGCTGTTTGTTGCAACCAGAAAAAGGGGAGAAAGGAAAAGGTCTAAAAATATGGCTAAAAATGTATCCCCATGTGAGCATCATGCAAAGCCATGAAAACAAGCATCACCTTCCCTTGTCAAGCTGTCATAAAACCTAAGTTTTAGGGAAGCTTTACTTTCAGGATGCACATGGTAAAAACACTCAAGAAGCAATACTAAGTACCGAGGTGAACAGTAGAAAGGCAAGAGAGCATCTAATTCATAACTAGACGTGGAAATAGAACTTATCTCTGATTGGACAAAAAAAAAGAGATAACTCAAAAGATATGCTTTTATTAATATCAGCTAGAGCCATTTGCAAAGCGAAATAAGATGTTCTTTGCATTAAAGCACATAATTACAATAAAATTATATGGAGGAAAGTCAATCAACTAAAATGTAATGTCTAAACGTCATCAGCATATGATAACCATTTTTATATATCTCCCCTCCGCTGCATTACGGAATCTGTTTGAGGTTGGGATGTACCTTCCTCCAACATAACAAGAGTGCAAAAATTAGCGATTTAATGGGGGAGGGAGGTGAGATAGAAAATTTTACGGTTAGATAGAATACATGGAGATTATATTTCAAGGTAAATGCTACATAATCAGGCACAGGTATTAAAAGCAAAACTTGCCAACTACAGCTTGGGTCCCACTTGAGTTGCAATCAGCAGTCCATATTGTACAATTCAATGAAGCAACCACCGAAATCCTTCTTAGGATGGAAGTTCCTGGATTGAAATCCAATGGATCAAGATTCAGATCATAGACTGCTCCCCCAGATGTTTCTGATCCCAGAGTGGCTATCCTGTTTTCTGGAGTCAAGTCTTGCAAGCACAACAACTAGAGAAAAGCTAGCATGGCAAAGGAAGAATAAGAAACATAGAATACTAAATGCATACATTGTACCTGCTAACTGACAGAGTAAAACTACACTTGCTATGCTGAAATTGCTTCGCAAGCTGTAACGAAGCAGTTCATGGGTGGATGCATGTAACAAAGGACCTACAACCATCTCCTTGGTAAAATTTCAACTGCTCAAAATTACCAAGATGCAGTTTTGTATTTTTACATTTATTTCCCCCTTATGGCAATTTTGCAACTTTCTAAACATTGAGTTAAACTTTGATCCACTTTCCTTGCATATTTCGGCTGAAACTTTACCAGTGAGATGGGCGCAGCTGTGCAAGGCTCTATGACATGGACCACCCATGTATCCACCATGGTAGGTTAGCAAGCCTTAAACTTCAATAGGCATAGTAAAGAATAGAGGACCTGCTTATATAATAACTCAAACAGCTGTAAGACTAGTTAAATAAAAAAATGAAGTTCTTTCAGGATACAACACATGCTTTACGGGTGAAGGGTGCTTTCCAATTCTCTTTATGCAAGATATGTCATCCAGAAGTGCTGACGCTCCTGTATGGCTCCAAATGCCGCCTTGTGCTTTACTACATTCTGCTTGGTTTTCTGTGGTGTGAGGCCAGAGACGATCTGGCATGCATTTCACCCCGTAATCAAAATGTTGTCCAACTTTTCCTACTTCAAAAAGACTGCAAAAGCATAGACTTAACAGCAATAACTTGAAATACACTTTTCAAATTTACAAAAGGGTTCATAAAGAAGACAGATGGAGAAGGTATGGATGAAGGTAAAAGATATTTTTGCACACATTATCCCATATGCCAATTAAAAGTGACTAACAATTATACAAAAACCAAAAAAGAAAAGTATAATATAGTGGTGCTTGTCTTTCCCCCAATAGGCTACTAGGAAAAAAATTTATTGACCTCTGCTATTTTAAATTAGGGGAAAATCCCCATTTTACCAGTGTGGGGATCCCTTCCCATGCCCTCTCACATTTGGCCCACTCCCCCTGCCAAAAAAAAAATCAGGGATACCATTTCCAGGCCCCATTGGTGCAATGTGAGAAATCCTCCCACATAGGCAATTAGGCATTGTGAGAAACCATCTCCCTTTAACTAAACAGCTAAAAATTCTAGCCAAGAGCAAATTTATGCTATGGATAACTAAACTATGCCATGGACTAGCTCTGATGTTTAGGTTTTTTTTTTTTTTTTTTGGCTAAAGATCAGTTGTAATTTCATTAATGAAACACACTTGAGTACATATGAAAAGGACAAAAGGCATGAGTGAAACCTTAACCGACCTCACCTCAAACAGCCATTCATACTTCCTGTCACTAGCACATCTGCTTCATTTTCTCCTTCCAGTGTTTGTAAGTTAACATGCAACTGTTCCAAAGCACCATCAGCAATCCTATCTGTGTTCTGGTATTTCCAAACCTATAATTCATAAAGAAGATTATCAAAGACAAAATACTAACACTGATAATAAAAAGAAAACCACAAAAAGAAAAGAATGACATCATTAAAAAATTATACCTGTCAAAACAATCTACCAGTACCATATGATGTAACTCAAGATACAGACAGTGATGACATCAACATGGACAATTAATGCCCATCTCATTTGACTTTCCCCCTTCCCTGACTTTTCTTTTCCATCTCCAATTTCCAATGACTCCCATCCTCCATTTAATGCACTCACCCAATTAATTCCCCATCCACTCTCCCCCCAACAAAAAAAACACCCCCACAACTCTCAATGTCTCTTTTTTTTCCCAAGAGTTTCCAACGACTCTTTCCCCTCTCTAACATCTCTTTCTCTCCTTCATCTATTTATACTGTAGTTTGATGTGTAAAAGGGAGGAATGAATTCTTGAGAACCTATGTTCTTTGGGAGTGGTTGTGAGAACCCCTTTGAGAGAATTTGAGGTCCTATTATTGGTGAGAGAGTCCCCAGCTTCTCTATTTGATTATGAGACCCTTGGGCTAAGTGGTCCCCTACGACTCTTGCTATTTTGTACCTACTTCTCTATTTGATATAAACTTCTCCAATTTTCTCTTTGTTCTTCATTTGCATTGTAAGCTGCATCAGATAGTTTGCACTTTGCATGCTAATTTCAGCCAAAAAATGGAAAAAGGAGCCACATAACTCCATGGATGGTAATCTCTGGACAGCATAATTACCTTAACTGTACAATTTAAATTGCACCACGTTACCATAAGTCCATCTTTAAGTCTCCGAGTAGCATTATTAAGTGTTAACTCTAAGCTGAATTTTTATGTGGCAGTGTAGAAAAAGAGCACCCGACTACGTGAGGCATGGATTCTCTTCCAAGAGAGAAAGGGCTTTGGTATTGGCATATTAAAGGATCAGAACATCACCCTCTTAGCCATTAGCAAAGGGGTTGTTTGGGGATAAGGAAACCAAACAGTTCGTCACACTCAGCAGCCAATTCCAAGAACAGCTCACAACTTAATGGGTGGGGGTCTTGTATCGCTTACATAGTTACTTTTTTCTGTCTATGGAAGAGCAACAGCTGGCTTGCCTGTGTTATTATCCATTACACTAGATTTGACTTAGAAAATGATGATAGAATTAAACTTTACAAAGAACTGTGGTAGAATAATTTGGGGTACTGAAGCTCGCTGATGCTTGAGGTTGGTGATGTTTTTTTCACTTATAGACCTTCTCAAACATATATACATTCCCTTGAACAGATACATATCCCTGATTTGAATCACCAATTGTCATCCAAATCTACATTTCTTTGCCATTGTGATGGTGACTCCTTCCCTTGTAAGGCTTTATGGAAATTTCTACCTTCTTTCAATGAATGTCCCTCAGGTGGGAGCTTGCCCATAAGAAGGTGAACACATGGAGCACGATAAGTTGTGAGAAAGTTTCTTAAAGAAGAATGGACATTTGCAACGAGGCCTTTGAATGCTCCAGTACAGAGGGGTGATTTGATTCAAGATGAAGGATCTAAAAGAGCTAGGGGTATGCCAAAAATGACTCTAGGAGAATTGATGAAGAAAGACATCTATAGCTTAAGACTAGAAACAAGTACAGCTTTAAACAGAGCTGATTGAGGAAAAAGAGACATGTAGCCGACCTCATTTAGCTAGGATAAGGCTAAGTTGGTTTGAGTTGTATTGACGTGAAATGGATAATTCTAAGCAACTATACTACCTATGATGGAATAGATTAAACAGGGGGCTAGAGGCCCTCAAATCACCAAAAATGGCAACAAAAATGTACAAAAAGGCCTAAGGATGGAAAAACTTGAGGATTGGAAACATCATATCAATACCAGACTTGCTCGGAGCAAAAGAGAAAGAGAGCTGTTATTCATCACTGATCACCAATTCCATTAAGTATCCCTCCTCCACAAATTTATTAATGCATCTTAAGTTCCCAATCATAGTTCTCAAGGCGCCAAGGCAACCCAAGGCGCTAGAGGAGCACCTAGGCGCCTAGGGTTACCCAAGGTATACCCCAGGTGTTCCCAAGGCATTGAAAGGATACATCTTACATACGAGGATTTACACAATAGGGAGGGGGGTTAGAGCATTGATTTCATTGTTTCTAATACATATGCATGATTTCATGCATTATGATGTATATATGTACTTTATACATCCAATAAAAATGCTACAAATGGCATCAATTAAAAAAATAAGTAAATAAATAAAACAATGCATGATATAATAAGGCGACCAACTGCCCAAGGGTTGAAAAACCGCCTGGACGCCTAAGCAACGGCTTGACAACTATGTTCCCCATTAACAAAAATTAAGCATACAAGAAGTATTGAAGTCCTTGGTCAAGGAGGAGGAAAAAAAATCACATCAAACTTCAAAGACCAACGGATAAGCCATTCTTTACTGAATAATGAATACTTCACCAAAGGAATATGCATTCAAAGACAAAAACCTGACATAAATGGGCATACCATAGGTTTTGATGCTTGTATCTTTTCGTACTCCTGTTGAAAGTTACACTTCTTCTTGTTGAAAGTGAGTACTTTACCATACACTTCCCTAGCATGAATCAGCTTTGCAATAGTGATTCCCTTTCTCCTACCTATGCTCAATTTTTCACTTGCCTACAATAAAAAAAAATTATAATTAAATCCAAACATATTTTCCACAATACGTGGGAGGGAGCCAGAGTTTATCTACATGCAGGAATAGTTAACAGTCTGTAGGAAACAGAAAAGCTTATGAAGCATCTCCAATTGAAAGTATCAATACACAAAGTCATTTTCTAAGCAAACATGCTTACAATGACATTCAATATCTCCACAAACATAAGAATGGCATTCCCTTTTGGTCAGCTGTACTGTTATTCTCCCAATTATTTGCCATAAAATAGGTATACTTTAGTTTTGTTGGTTGAAGAAAATATAGCAACAGCGGGAAGAGCTCAGACCCTTGGGCTGTGTTTGGTTGGAACTTTTAAATGAAATATTTGGTTGGATCTACAGAAAGAAATTCCTTTCATGCTGTTCATTGGGCCAGAAGATCCCAATCCCCGACCTAAAATTTCTTCCCATTTTTTTGTTTACCTTGCCTTCTTGTTGTTAATTAGTTGGAGAAATCAAGATAATTTGTGAGTTTTCGTGTGATTCTTGTGAGAAACCTTCTTCTTAGTCCTGTTCACTTGCTCTTCTGGCAAGACCAACGTCTCTCTTCCACTCATTCCATAAAAATTGAAAACTTCAGCCCCTTTCTGACACTTATTGGCTTTGGGATGCTGTTTTTTCTTTCCCCTTCTCTCAATATACTGTAGTAAGGTTAGAAGTTGCATACACTGGTGGTGTCAAGGTTAAAAGTTGCATCTCTCTTCTTCAGATACGATTGCTTTGACCCTCTCTCCCCTATTGTTTCTCTTTCTACAGTAACTAACATGGAAATATGGGCAGTAAAACATCGAATACTGGTTTACCATAGCAAGCCATGGCCTGTTCAAAACCTAGTTGCAAGAAACAACCTGACTAATTCTTTTTATTCGGAAATATCAACATGAACAGAAACAACAGAATTCTTTTTTCTCCTCTGTAAATAGCATATGTGAGAAAGGAATTAAGAAATAGAATTCGCGAGTTTTACTAGATTGGGTTTCTGGATATTTGATGAGGAAGCAGCAGCAGCAGATGAATTACGAGTACAGCCAGGTATTGGACCTTTGGTAGGAAAGTATCTATTCTTCTCTGGATCATAATAGAAGCCCGGCAGCTCTGCATATTAACAAAATCAATTATACGAAGAAAATTAAGCAGATAACCAAAAAGATAAAAAAAAAAAATCTTCCAAAATCAGAGTGACACAAATTGATTCAGTTTCAGTAGAGAGAACCTTGTGGCATGCTTGAAGGAGGAATGAGAACAAAAGAAACTTTCTAAGCTTGCAAATCACTTAGGCGAAGACCGAACAGCAACTTTAGCACATAAAAGACACACACAGACAGAACGACAAGAAATGCAGATTTGCATAACCCTAAACATGCGGATATGCCCAAAATCGCTCAGAGCGTGCCTTCCCGCAGTTGAAACTTGACCTGCTTTAGAAGTTCGCGCTCTGCGGCGGCCGATAACCAGACTTTAGGGGTTGCAGGATCTGTACCGGCCGATATATCATAAACCCGATACGATTTGTATCGGTTATACACACGTCCTGGTACAGTGTTATGTCCCACGAGACGGGTGTCCTTGTGGGACCAGATTTTGTGCCACGTCACTGTTCTTGGTCGGGTGCAGGTGACCGGGTTTGTATAAGGGCGCGTTGAATAAAATTTCTGTTTTTGGATTCTGGATTCTGGATTTTAGATTTTGATTCAAATTTGGTTTCTACTCTAGGCTATTCCAAGATTATTTTAGAGGAGAAACTTATTTGATAATTTAATTCTAAAATAGATTCTAGAGCATCTTTGGATTAGAAACATATTTGGTAACATATTATCCTCCCAATTGAAGTCTAGAAAAAACAATCGTGGTAATGGTGGTGGTGTTGGTGGTGGTGGGTGGTGGATGGTGGTGGCAGTGGCAAAGATGGTGATGTTGGTGGTAGTGGTAAAGGTGACGGCGGGTGGTGGTGGTGTTGATGGCGGTGGTGGTGGGTGGTGGCCATGGTGATGGTGGTGATGGTGGTTATGGTAATGGCAGTGGTAGTGATGGCGGCGGTGGTGGTGGTGGCAGTGGCGGCGGGGGTGGTGGTGTTGGCGGCGATAGTGGTGGTGGTAGTGGCAGTAGTGGAAGTGGTGGCGGCGATGGTTGTGGTGGTGGTGGCGGTGGCGATAGTGGAAGTGGGTGGTCGATGGTGGCGATGGTGGTGGTGGTGGTGGTCAAATGAGAGTCATGTGAGAGTCGACTCTTTTCTTTCTCTCAAAAAGTTGATCCAACAATTTGGAACAAGTATTTATGACTTCAAAATTTTGGATTATGGAGTCATTCTGAATCCGGTTCATTCTATTAGAATCCAACCAGACTTATCAAATGTGCTTCTACTCCAAAATGACTCATTGGGAACCAAAACCTATAAAATCCAAAAATATAAGTTTTATCAATTAGGTCCTAAAATATAGGCATAAAGTGGATAATACCGTATTATTAATTATGTAACAAATAGTTAGTTATGTATGTAACAATAGAATGTTGAGTTTTAGAATTTGTTGGAGTTTATGATTTATGTATTATAAATACAAACTTTATGGAGTGGGGAGCATTTCCTTACCTTCATGGCTTCTGAAGTGGACATTATCGTAGTCAAATAGTTTTTTTTTTTTAACTATAATACCTAATAGGTTGTTGTCATTATAAGGTAATACTAGGAAAGAGCCTAATTAATCACCTCACCTAGCATAGATTAATGATCATAGAAATATGTCTCATTATGTAGAATTGTAATTAGATAAGTTTATTTTTATTTTATTTTTTGGTAAATGCGGAATTTAAAAATGAGATACATTGATAAGCAAGGAAAGTAAGACTAAAATGGAGATACAGAATGAGATGAATGTTTGCATAAAGGTATTAATTAACAAGACATGGAATGTCAAAACTGGTAAGCAGTTTACCAAACAATATGCATAACCAAGCATATAGCTAGCAACATAAATAATAAAATAAAATAAAAAAACAAAACAAAAAAAAAATTGATCAAGTGGGCTGATCAGATCTCTTCCAGTCTCATTTAATTTCCAACAAATAATAGGAAATCCCTAGAGAACTGGGTGAAAGATCTGGTATCATCAGGGTCACACCTGTGGTGGCAAGATTACCCAACATGCAATGGACTCTTTATAAACGAGGCCAAATGCATAAAACAACATTAATTTCTTTGGAGAAATCCGTCACCTGTGGTGGGTAAGACAAGAACTCCTATATCCGTGAAACCCAAAATATCACCCTCACTGGATCGAACATGACCGACCAAATGCTGTCTCACGTACCTATGGTGGCAAGAGTGCAATGCTCGCCATATGATCTCTTAATTTGATGGCAATCTATAACACTGTCAACGAGCATTAATTAACCAGTTGAACAGAAGCATCATTAATACTCAAATCATAAAGCCCCGGTGAGAAGCCTGCAACTATGGCCCGGCCCATGCATGGGTTCAGAATTGGGTGCATCAAAAGCCAAGACAGGCTATTTCAGCAGTCGATAGGAAAACATTCCAGACTTAAGCCCATTACGTACAAGGAACCCACTACGAAACCCATACAACATATCACATCCCAACATGATAGTCATGGACATTTTGGTTCTACAAAAGTTGTAATTAATAATCAGTGTGAGTATATTATATGATTTTATCATTATTAATATTATGCATGGTATTTGTTTCAGTCATGCTAATGCCAACAAACAAATAAGCTTTCCAAACTGAAACAGTTTTGACCTTAACTATATATATATATATACATCCAAAAGTGACCCTTAATTAAAACCCTTTTGTAAGTGTGTAATTGACTTGGGTCGTTTACCTAATTAAATGGTACCGGTACAGAATCTGACCCCGAAACCATCATAAACAAATTCAGAAGGTTCAAATTATTAATTGTCTAAGGCCCAAGAGGACTGATCCCATACATCACCAATTAATTTAGTATTTCCAATGAACTTTCAAAATGTCCAAAGTCCAAACACAGTTATAGATAGGCTATATTTGTTTTGACATAATTAAAATTTTAATTACGTGTAACATTTTATATATAAAAACAAAATTTCAATGTTTATTTTTGCAAAAAATAAAACCACGTTAATAATATCGTGATGTTACAAACTGACTCTAATATATGCCGAATAACAAAGCATCCATTGCAATCTCATGACATACAACACATAACAAGAGTGGTGATGTTTAACAAAACTCATAATATATCACTAAACGTCATCACAAATCAATAGGGTTTACTGAAATCGACTTCACAGATTTAAACAGAAACAAACCTATTGCACAAAATCTATTTTCAATAGATTATTTCTAAATTATTTATATCCAATTTTAATAAATTATCTACAGAAATCGAATCGGAAATCAGGTATTTTAATAAACCAAAAAGGGCCAAAAAGAAACTGATCCCTTAAGGCCAGGCTTAAAATTTCAATACCCAATTCAAGTACTTAAAGGTTCTCAAGGTCATCAGCCTTTTAAACAAAGTCCATATAATAGATAGCGACCGGCCCATTTGGCATTCAAGGGAATATTCATTTTGGCTATGGTATTGTTGCTACTGGTGCTCACCCAAGGCTTCTGGTGAGGATACCTGTCAATAAAGAAGCAAATTAAGTAACAGAAGGTGGGTTCGAAAATTCTGTGACAATTCTGATGCCTAAGTCAGAATCAAAACAAGCAGATGGAATTTTGTATGTCAGAACACGAGAATTCTTGGAGAGAGAGAGAGAGAGAGAGAGAGAGAGAGCATAAGAGTACTAAAAGTTGGATACTGTTACTTCGTTCTAGCTAGTTGAAATATAGCTAGAGGAGGCTTTAGTTGAGAAAGGAAATGATTCCCACAATCCCATCCCTTGATTACAGGGTCAGATGCGGCATGGAGACCTTTTGGCCCTCCTGATGGAGAACTTACGGGAGATCTTTAACATATCCCGCAATCCTGGCTCGGTTGGAGATATTTCTTGAGGGATATTCTTTTGCTAGTGCTAGGTGGTAAGTGGCTGAATCAGGGGCTCTTCCCATAACTACGCTATTCTACAACTATCCCAGATATTGTGGTGATAACCTTTAGATTAATCTCTCCTTCAAGACGACATGCACCCTCTTGCTTGCATGGAATGGCACGTGTGTGCCTTTTATTGGACGAGCCTTCTGGAAACGTGTAATCCTTTAGAAATTGAATACTAATCGGTTTTGGCTTCAATTTTGACACCCTTTAGTTAATCGATTTCAGTTTTGGTTTTACCCTTGTACACCACACAGCACCAGACGGGACCGTTAAACCAATTATAAACCATTTAACACCCTTACCAGTAGCCCTCAGGGAAAGCAACAAAGGGACACATGGTTCAAGCGGCGACGATGCTAGCATTAGCAACCAGTGAAACATAAGAGTACCGGATTATGAACAAGAAAACCCTTAGTTGTATATGAGGTTTCTGTGCTATCTTCGGCCAAAACAAAGCATTCAATCATGTAATCAAAAAACATGAATCCCTAATGACAGTTTATTAATCCATTCATGAACCCGCTCTAATACCAATTATATTGTAAGAAAGATGAGTGATTTTTATTACCAATCAATGAACATGACAAATTAATCAAGGGATTCATATTTGGAACTCGTACTTGATCCATTGATTTTGTGGAAGACGATCCTTTCGGCGTCTTATCTGCTCTCATCTCTAAATGCAGCTAGGTTAAGCAACTAATGAGCATTACTACCCACTTATAGATTGAGAGCAGGGGCCAACCCTGCCGATGAAAACAATCTATGTCTCCCCCAAAATAAGACGTAACTGTAAATAGACTCACATATCAAAATAATATTTTACACTTTAGGGTAGGTGAACTGAAAGTCTGAAACCTCATTTTTTTTTTTTTCTGGTAATTAGTCTGAAACCTCATTACCCATTAGGAAAATCACTTCCCATATATTAGGCTCAATCCAACCAAACCCGTCAATCAACACCCTTTCATTAGTCCATACCCATATAATGATTGGATCGATGCTAACACATACATGAAGAAATAGTAACAATAATTAAGATGAATAAATAGATCCTGAAAAAGAAGAAAGATATTGATATACATAACTATTGGCTATGAAAAAGAAAAAAAAATCCAACCTCCTTGGATGCTGATCAGATGCTTCAAATGGGGGGAGAATCTTTCAATTTGCCTTTGCACGCAAATCATAGTCGACATTCGTGAATCTGGTGCTCTTAGCTGCCCATCCACACCCCCTATCAACTCAACCACCTTCTTTATCCTCTTAATTAGATTGTGTGAAAGGCAGCAATGGCTTTAGAACTCACTAGATGATCCCCGAAATTCCCTAAAAAAACCAAGTTTGAATCAACTAAAATTGTTAAGGGACTCGGTATTAAATCAAAATAATAGGGTTAACATTTTGATTAATTCAACTTTCTTTTGTTACTACTTACTACTGTTATGCTACTCCCCTTTGATGGATGAAGAAGGACTGGGGAATGAATCACTTTTATCATTTCATGACTAAAGTTTGAGAATGTTGTGAAGGATGGTTAATATATAGAGGTGGAAAGGGTTTTTCGGCAAAAGCCAAATTAACCTCCAATCTCTTAAGTTTTTACTTAACTGATCAGCTCCTACATCTCTTCTCTCTTTTTCTCTCTTTGTACGCCAATCAAGAAAGCTACATTCACATGCAAATATCATACGTAAAATTTGTGTTATAGAAAAGATGTACATTTAATTATAATAAGTGAAAGACAAGAGAACCTTTATTTGTTTGTCTCTTATAATAAGTTTTATTGAACTTTATTTAATGGTTTTTAATTACATCTCACTAGTGACATGAATTGAATTATGTAGAACCCCCAATCAAGAAAGCTGCATTCACATGCAAAAATCATACGTAATTACATTTCTATTATAGAAAAGATGTATATTTTTATAATATATGTGAAAGGCATGACAATCTTTATTGCTAGCAGCTTTAAGGGTAGAGAGAGAGAGAGAGAGAGAGAGAGAGAGAGAGAGAGAGAGAGAGAGAGAGAGAGAGAGGGACCAGTCAAAGATTGTGTTTTAATCATTAAAGTTGTTGTGGTGTCTTTGCCGAAATGAGAAATGATTTATAAACATAAGCAAAAGAAAGGGCAAATACTGGTGGAAGCTAGCTAGAGAAGAACAGTAAAGAAAAAGTAGGGAGAGGGCAATGAAAAAGAAAAAGAGAGGGTCGTTGTGTTGTGGTGCCAGGTAGACTTATTCAGTTGATGATTGAGGCCAGTCCCGAATTCGTCATTCAAGTACTGTTGAATGCTAAAGTGTTCTTTCCTTTTAGAATATAGCGAAGGTGTGGGGAAAAATATAATGGACCCCACATCCCACCATCTCATCATCCATCAGGCCCACCAATATTATATAGGATTTTTTTCTTAAAAATAAATGTGGGATTGAATTTGAACAAAACATATTCTCTCTTCTTTTTTTCTTTTTTTTATATTGAGTTTCAAAAAACCATGTTTGTTAATTGACATTATTTCAAAAATTTATGAAAATGTATGTCTAAGTGTATATATGTATTATTGGGAGGCTCTTCCTTATACTTAATTGGGAATGATAGGGGGGAGATCAGTGATTGGAAATGGTAAGTTGAAGGTTTTATGCACATGATAGCAAGGTAGATGTTACATTGTTTTATCTACACTTATGATGAGTAAGAATGAATCTTGTTATGGTAGTATTGTTATGTGTGACTGTATATATGTATGTTCTTATGTATAATAATATGTTTGGTTTGGTGCTAATGAGTAAATAGGATATTATACATAGACACTCATCTAATAATATAAGTACGAGATGGGATCAAGGAATTAGGAATAACTTAAATATGCTAATGAATTTAGAGGTACACCCCTCTATCTTAGTAATTCTTTCTCATATGTTTTTTTTCATTGGGAAGCAGACCAAAAATGATGGGGTTATTGCTTTGTCTCAATCTTATCTCCGGCTAAACAACTATCGTTTTTTTTTCTACCTCAATCTTATGTCTGGCCCAACAACTTTTTTTTTTTTTTTTTGGTAATAAGTAATTTTATTCAGCATTATATGTATAACCCGCATGTAAGTCATATCACATTGGTTTTGACTCTTGAATGTATAGATTGGAAATAGATCATACTGTTGTACAAGTCATTGACAAAACTCTCCAACTATATATCTATTACATGTCTTGATGCTTTTCCTTTGTACGTTTAACGGATGAAGACTCCATCTATATTTGTTCAGGATAATCTGTAGCTTAGTAAAGCTACGGGAGGCAACAACGAGCGAGATATTGAGGGAGGAGAGATACAGAGAAGAAAGACAGCAAACTAGGGTGGGATAAGGTTGATGCAATGACGGTAAATCAAATGACAGAAATTCATACTATTCCGTCGATGATCATGAATTAATTTGTTTGCATGGCAATTCCTTTCCAAGCTGGCAGCATGGGTACCTTTTCCCAAAATTAAAAATAAAATTTATATTACGAAAGAAAAAGAAAAAAAAAAAAAAAACACCTGAAAACTTAATTGGATTTGTGACATCATGACAACTGACCATGGGATTCGGGATTGTAGGATTCATAACCATAACCAAAAGAAACAAAGTTATTGTAAGCATTAAAAAAAAAACAAAGTTAATGACTTTAATCAGTGGAAATGATCCAATCTATTATTATCCTAGATTAATACCATGATGGCCCCACCTGCTGCCATCATATAGGGAGACAAAGAATCAATCTCTGCCATGCGCACTGCCATAGATAAGGAACTTTATTTATATCATAGTTATACTAATCTGTAAATATAATTATACTATGTAATAAATCGTTTAAAAGATTATAAAAACCATATAATACGCAAAAGATTATCATTTCTTTAAGAGAAATGGCATAGTATTGCGTGTCTGTGGAATTGGACGGTGAGTGGCCCACAAAACCTTTTTGGGAGCCTCTGGTTTTGTTAGTTTGTGAGCAGACAAAAGCAGAGAAGCTTCTTATCCTCCTTGTGGGTTTTCACACAAAACACTTAAACACAGAATCTGCAAAAGCCAAACTGCTCTAAAATTGAGGGTAACTGCTCTTAATAAGCATCCATTTGAGCCTTTGAATAGGAATCTGCTGAATATATATATATATATATATACCTTTAAAAACAGATCAATATTTTTGTTGTGATTAGTTTCATTGAGTTTAGTTCACCATGTACATGTATTCTTTATGGGATTTCATTACCATCGATGTGTATAAGACCCTCTGAATATAAACGAGTGATGAAATTTTAAGAAGGATATATGTATATACAGATGAACTATTCTCGTTCACATTATATCGATAGAAAATCCACAAATAAGGTCATGCTTTTTAATAGGGTTTTTTTTTTTTTTTTTTTTTTTTTTTTTTTTTGTGGCCTTAAGATATAACAAATTATACAAAATCCATTTCTTCATTTTAAAAATACAAGATTACAAGCTTTTGTTCCTTTTCAGTGGTCCAGAAGCTCCAAACAGTAGGCTATTTAGTTGAACATCATACAAGCCTGTTGGCCTGTTCTACTCATTTCTCCTCTCATCTCTCTCTCTCTCTCTCTCTCTCTCTCTCTCTCTCTCTCTCCAGACAGTAGACTATTTAGTTGAAAATCATACAAGCCTGCCTGTTCTATTCATTTCTCCTATCATTTGGCTACACATCTCTCTCTCTCTCTCTCTCTCTCTCGTGTTGGGGTATGTGTGTGTAACTGTGCATATATAGAATGGCGCCTGTTAGTCTCCCTCCTGGATTTCGATTCCATCCAACAGACGAGGAGCTTGTTGCGTACTATCTAGATCGGAAAATCAGTGGCCGAACAATTGAGCTGGAAATCATTCCAGAGGTTGATCTCTACAAATGTGAGCCATGGGAATTACCAGGTACAACAATATGATTGATTGCTTTCTATCCTACTACTCTAAATTGGTTATAAAAGCTTTACTTCATAATTTACAGCATTTTGTTTGGTTTCATTAATCACAGATAAGTCATATTTACCAAGTCAAGACATGGAGTGGTATTTCTTTAGCCCAAGAGATCGAAAGTACCCAAACGGGTCCAGAACTAATAGAGCAACCCGAGCTGGATATTGGAAAGCAACAGGAAAGGACCGGACGGTGCACTACTCTCACAAGCAGGTAGTTGGCATGAAGAAGACATTGGTTTATTACAGAGGCCGTGCTCCTCATGGCATCCGTACCAACTGGGTTATGCATGAGTATCGTCTTGTTGACTCCGTCTGTGACAACAGATTACTTGATCTGAAGGTATTGTTGAAACCATTTATTTTAAAGGTTCGGAGTCAATCAAATCTTATGTTAATTAACTATCTATGTATGATCCCCAAAAGATGAACCACAGGAGAGAGATAGTGTTAGGAATAATATTCTGACATTGTAAAACTTTAGGACCTGATATGTCTTGATATACTGGTTGATTTCTCTAATTAATTGCTTAATGAGGAATATTGTGTTGTACCAGATGTGCAACTCAATATTCACAATCACTAATGAAGAATATTGGGTTGCAACAGATCTGCAATTCAATATTTGGAATCCCACATCATCTTCTACAATCAAATCCGGACAAATACATATCCCACGTGATCTCCCTCGTATCACATGGGATTTACTATAAATCTTACATATTTTTATTATTATATATCCTCTACAATATTTGGTTGTAACCTATAAATAAAGGATTACTCTTAGTGTAAATCATTAAAGAATATAATACAATTCTATTCTCTATGCTATATTGTTATGGTATTAGAGCAACAAGGCTCGCGCTCCTTATACCCTTTTTCTATTTTTCCACACTCTCTCTCAATGGTTGAAGCTCCAAATGGCCTTCCTAATGCCCCACCACTCGCTGCCCATGCAACTCATGCTGCCACTGCTCCGCCACCTGCTTCCACCACTGCTGCTCCACCACCTGCTCCTACCACTATTGCATCCACCGGTGTTAATCGTTATCCCTCCTTGATACTGAATCCCAAGAATTTTTTATTATTAGCTTAAGCTTTTGAAATGAATACTTTAATATATATATATATATATATATATAATGGTTTAGAGTCTAATTAATTTCCATCATATATTGAATCATAATTTATTATTGTTAAACTAATGGACATGGTTTCGAATTGCAGGATGCTTATGCACTCTGTCGCATATTTAAGAAAACAATGCAAACAACCAAAGGTAAGGATGAACAAAAAGTGGTCATCTCCCCAAGAAGAGATGTTGGAGAAGAGAATATTAATGAAGAAGATTATTCAAAATTTCCATCTGATGCTTCCTCCTCGGAAGTCTCTCAGCTGGGAACACCTATCGAGAATGTCACTACCCCTATGGACGATCTACTGGTTCCTTTTGCCTCAGATGAAGAAAATAGTGCCACAAATATTTGCTCGGTCAGTGCGGAGTGCTCATCTTATCTAACAAAGGTAGTGTGGTAGCCTTCTTTTTTTCTTGGGTATGATAAAAGCATTCTGATCAAAAGAAGCAAAAAGATAACTCATGTAAAGGATCATCTACTTACTGCTGCTAAGTACATTCTTTCACATCAATTTTAACCATTCAACTGGTGGGCCATCATTCTGTTCTTTTTTTTCTTTTTTCTCATGAGATGAATAGACCATTGAGCAAGAATAGTGCCTTTAATGGTGGAGGCTTCTTGTTCACAGCCAACGATTTTCAAGTAAGACAACCCTAGCTTGATGGTCCTCTATTGAGGACCTTGGATGTGGACCTTACCCATAATTAAAGTTGAGTAGGCTTGTGGGCTGTTGTTGGTCCTTGGGTCTTGTGAATATTTGGTGGATGTAAAGTAATAAAAGTTGCACTTCACGACCTTTTAAAAGTTCTCCTTTCTCCGAAAAATTTCTTGACTGACTTCCATGCCATTCACTGCACATTCTAGTGTTCTTTTTTGTCTTGAAATTCGGAAAACTGGTGCAAGATGATGTAATCCCAGTGATTCATTTTCTTATTCATTAATAACGTCGTGATTGAAAAAAGTACTATTTCCAGTTACTGTTTCTGAAATATTTCAAAATCGTATCTGCATGAAATTTTAACATCCATTATAATACGACGAACCACCAAACTTATTTTTGGACAAGAATATGTTCTTTGGTTACCAACACTAACAATTTATATAAAAAATTTCTCATATATCTGTCAGGAACTTGAGATTGAATAACTTTTCCTTTTCTCTTTAACTTAATTTTCTGTTATATTGCTTAGGAGGAGGACTGTCCAGACCCATTTTTAATTATCCTATGGTGGGTTCAAATCAAAGGGATTTCCCTTTTTTCAAATATACTGTTTCTAGTTCGAACTAACTAAGCTAGTTTAGAGTTTTGTCCACGAACTTTGGATAACCTTCTTCAAACTTGTTTCAACTGTTACAAGAAGATCAGCATCTTATTTATGTTAAGTTCTCCATCATAAGAGATCTTTTGCTTCCACTCTTTTGTCCATGAATATTACAGTCCTACAAACAGCAAAGATTATAACAACTGTGAACATTGGTGTAAGTTCAGCATGAGTGTGTGTTTACTGGTTAGGATTACCTGCACAATTCGTTCTTTTATTAATATATTCTTTTTGCCGACTTATAACAAAAAAAAAAAAAAGTGAAAAACCTTCAATACATGGCATTAATATTTTATAATAGGAATATATATATATATATATATATATATATATATATATAGAACTCCTGTTAATACATTTACAAATTGTTCTTTCCATAATTTCTATATATTGATCAACCTTTTCCCCCCTATTTTGTGTTTGCAGGATCAAACAATGGCAAACTACACAAGATTACAACACCAGCTCAGTTATCCACCCTTAGCATTAGAGGATTTCCCACAGATGGATACAGTAGAGACAAAGTTATCATCAAAGCCTCAAGCAATTGATCATGAATATTATACAATGTATGACAGGTATAATATGTTAGAGGAAATCCTTACTTTGTGTTCCTCTCAGGAGAACACCGGAGGTCTATCCTGGCCGGATTACGATTACCATTTTCAGCTGCCCAAAACTGAGTGAAATACAACTACTCTTGGAAGACACAAATTCTTCTCTGAATGGTAAAGAAATTAAAGAAGCAACTGGAAGATTGTTAGAGATCAGTGAACTAGTAATTAAGATGACATTGATGACGACTTAATTCACCAAGTGAAGTACATACATCCTTACCTACAGATACTGTGATACTACGATTCGTTGGGACCCATACTAAAGAAGTTTCTATATGAAATGATAGAAAGCAGAGATTTTTTTTTATTACTATAAATGGAAACATGCAAAGTGTAATTGGATAGCCTCCATTGCAGAGTGTTTTGTCAATAAAAGTTGTTTTTATTTTATTTTATTTTATTTTATCTGAGTCTTAATTTGATGTATCCAGTTCTCACAGCTTTTCAATCTCAGCTGGAAAATAGCTAAAAGTGTTTTGTCAATAAAAGCATTTTGTATGTGTCAAAAAAGTTTTAAGGCTATCTTTGGTCGGCTAGGCTTGATCTTTGGTGCTCTAAATCAAGGCTGAGATGGGCTGGGCTGGGCTGGGTTGGGCTTGATGAACTTGACAAGTAAGCTTAGCTCTACTGGTCCAAGATCCATTTCCACTTCTTCTACATTTATTTTATGGATGTAAGTCTTGTGGTTCATATATTCATGCAACGAAGAGGCAAAGGAAACCCCCCATAAGTCGGTCTTAAGCTCGATCTCAACTCAAGCATGGTTTAATAAAGGTCCGTTATGTGACATCAGCTGATTTCAATGATCCATCGACGTTGCTTATCTTTCACGTGCTCACTAGATCATCACATAATATAGGGGTATACTTGGTATTTGAGGGAGAGGAGGTGGGGAGGGTTTTGCATGATCAGACACAGAACACCAATGTCAATCCATCGCTACATTGATCGGTATCAATAAGAATATCTCTTCAATTAAATAATCGGTATTATTTAGTCACATCTAACCATGCATGATCTATGCCTATAGGAAGTAAAAGCTATTAAGGATGAAAGCACAAATAAGAGAAAAATAAGAAGAACAAGCAATCATACAAACACAAATATTTACCATGGTTCAGTACCTAATGAATGCTTATCTGCACCCTAAAAAAATTAGAGAATTTCTTTATTATGTAGAAAGATTCTACACCTTTTTCCACCTCGTAGAATGTTTTCCCTTTGCTCTCTTACCTAGGGTTTTCCTCATAGAGACAATATATAGACTCTCTAGAAACCCTAACCCCACACAATTGCAAATTGACCCTTGTACATGTAATGGACCTAATCTCAAATTACAAATACAACTTCAATAACTATGTGGACCCTACAGAATACAAAACACAACCCAACAAAAACATGCTCTATAGCACATATATAGAGATTTAAAAAAAATTTTGAGGTTGGCATTTTTTTCTTTGGTTTCATTTGTTTTCATATAAAATGACAAAAAAGTTTCCTATAAAATAGTATTTTCTATTGTTTGTTTTAACAAAAAATGCAAAGAAAATTATTGCAAAAGTAAGAAAATTTTACATAAAAAAATATTTTCATGTAAAATCCTATTTAAATGAAAATTTTACAATGAAACAAACAAGGGTTTTCTAAAATATGCATGGTATTGGTAGAATATTGGACTGAAAGTATATGACGTTAATAACTGATAGCAAATTTGGCCTCAGTCTCACAAATTCATCATGGCCCTGATCAGCTATGGGGAAAATAACGTTTTATTTTCTCCCTCCCTCCAATCCTCCTATTTAAGAGGATTCACAATATATACACAAAGATGCTTTATATTGGAGTCATAAGGAGTTTTGGTAAAAATATTCGAGACCTTAGCAAAATTCTAATTGATAGATAACATGTTCACAAAGTTTAAATGTTAATAAATTTTACAACATGGCATACTAGTCAACAATGGAGGACTCACTCCGGCATTTTCAATATGAGTTCGTCATTCAATATTGGGTGTTTTGATCCGTGTACATCACTTGTACATGTGTACCTTTCGCAGGACCTCATTATTGTTTATATCCTGTAAATGCCACACTTCAGAAGTGGGTCCCACATTCCTAGGACAATAAACGTCACGAAAAGTACACATACATGGAGAAGAACCAACCTCTGCTTTGATGGCTTTAGGAAAAACCACCTTAGAGGTCACTAATTGCCCTACAAGAACATTTCAGAGAGGGATCTTCGGTTGGCTTTTTTTTTGGGGGTAGGAATCTTTGGTTGGCTTGAGAATTACAAGTAAGAGGATGGAAAATAAATGAGTAAGAAATATCTTTTTGACTGCTTGTTTAATTGTACTGTAAATAAGGTTCAAGGAATAGAGATTGGATCGACTGAATCGACCAATTGAGATTGGAATCGCCTGCAACCAATCTCATCAATGCAGCCCGCCCCAGGTTTAATCTATTTTAGGCCGTTAATTTATGGCTGATTTTTGCTGATTTGGATTGGAATCGGTGACCCCATTCTAATTCAATTCTAGTCTCTTGAACTGCCACTACCTCAGCGGGAGGTCATTTGCAGAACACCCTAAACCCTAAACTTTGAGACTTTTGATAATATTTCTGTTCTGCATGAGTGATTCTGAGATGGAAATGATTTTTTGCAATGTCTTGTAACTTGGATTGATTGCTGTTACTCATGGACAAAAGATTTCCGGAGTAAAGGGTACCCGCTATCAGACACTCTTCTACTCATTTTAGTTCTAACATATAAGATTTCAATAAATTAACCGGATTAGCTTATATATCCCTCTGCCAAAAAAAAAAAAATTTAACCTTGAAAAGAGGGAGTGGGTGAAAGACGTGTTCAGAGTTCTAATCAATTTCTTGACTTGTGCCTACGGTCTAGGGAAGAAGCTACGAACAGAAGAAATCTTTTTCGATATTTTGAGAGAGAGAGAGAGAGAGAGAGAAGAGAGAACTGTCATGTACAAGATATAGCCAAATAAAAGTTCAAAATCCTAACAAAATATTGAAAAGACCTAAAAATCCCATGCAAACTGATCCATGGAACTCACATTGCAGTACATCCCACAAGAACTCATTGTAGACTCCACAAAGTCAAGATCGAAGTTAGAACTGTTGAACAAAGAACCAGTCTGCATCTCCTGACCACCTCCCTTCATTTTATTGGTTTCATCGAACTCAGCTTCATATGCCTCCTGGGCTTTCTTTTCACGCTGTTGTTGTAACATCTCTTCCTGCCTTGGAAGCTCGAAGGGTTCAACACCACAAGAACCCCACATGAGATTCTCATCCAAAAACCCAAGCCCAGATGGAATTATAGGAGGTGAAGTGATAGGTGCGCTCTCAATAGAAAATCGACTAGCAAAATCAAACGAAACCTGCAAGTTTTGGTCTTTAACTGTCCAAGCAAGATTGGGGTAGTCATGGGAGTTGGGAATTGTCATGGGTTCATGGAATGGAGTATGAATTTGAGTTGAAGTAGTATTTGCAATAGGAGGAGGCAATGTGATAAAAGGTGGACTTGTGTTCATTGGTTCATCTTTCATCTGTGAATTTACAGAGAAAATTGAAGTGGGTTCTTGGTAGATATGAAGATCATTGCGTGCATGGTTATTTTTGCTGGTACTCTGATGAGGGGAAAGGAGATTGTGAGTTTTTGGGTCCAACCCTTGTGCAATCAACTTCTTCTTAATGCATGAGTTCCAAAAGTTCTTCACCTCGTTATCTGTTCTCCCTGGAAGATGCTTAGCTATCTGGGCCCATCTGTGAAAAATAAAGAACATGTTTTGATTAGAAATTGGCAATGCCTGAGAAATCTCTGATGATGGATTGGGAATTTAAAGAATTCACACAAACCTGTTGCCTATAATTCTATGAACATCAATGATCATTCTTTCTTCTTGTTCAGAAAAAGAACCCCTCTTCAGCTCTGGTCTCAGGTAGTTAATCCATCTTAGTCTGCAACTCTTTCCACACCTTTGCAGGCCTGTAACCTCAAACCAAACCCATTAATTTCGAGCTACTAGAAAAACAACTAAACAGATAAAAGAGGAGAAACTCTAAAGCTCTGACCTGCACGTTTTGGAACAGAACTCCAACAACCATGGCCATGAGTGGTGATGTATTTGACGAGTTTCTCGTCTTCTTCTGGAGACCATAGCCCTCTCTTAACTTTCTGTTTGCTACAGCAGTGATGACCCATTTCAAACCAGCACTACCTCAGCAAGCAGTGAGGCCTCAACATTTATTGTAAGCGGTTTCTTTTATTTTCTTTTCTTAATTTATATATATCCTTCTCGAATATTATGGAAATCTTATGAGTGAGTTACTCAAGGCAAAAAAGTAAAACTTACTGTGACACATACATTATGTATATGGCTCTCAATCTAACACATGCATGCAAGGTTTCGTGGCAAATTGAATTATTAGATATTTAGGTATTGCTCTAGATTGATTAATATTAAATTTCAATCTTAAATTTAATTATTTTTCATTCTAGGTCATTCCTACCTCCTATTCCATGCCATACATACCTGTTACGTATGTATCTGTCGCCTATCTACCCCCATATGGTAGTACTATATATGCATCCTCTTTATAATCTTATAGTTTAATATTATGTTTTGCAATGTGAACTTCTATTAAAACTTGACATGCAAATAAGAGATCATCACTTTTTTTCATCCTTAAAAATTTCAGACCCGTCTAAATTACATGTGACAGAATTATTACAAAATGTCAAATGTCCATAACAAGTTAAACCCATAAATTTAGCTAAGAGAGATCTAGAGAGAGATAACTATTTGAGAAAATGTGCTGGATTCTAACTTAGGGTGCACTCATGAGAGGACCACTGGTATCTTGAGTGCTTTGGTAGCCTTGTCTTCATGTTTTTATAAATTCATTAATACATTTCAAAACCAATTAGGAATTTAGGATACAGTACATGAACCTTCAAGCAGCATCCCTGGTGGTTAACCGGTGGAGGAAGTCTATTCTACAATTATACCCAAACAATCTTCTTTATTACAGGAAATCTGATTCCATAAGTAATTAATGATGAAAACAATATCATTTTTCCTCCTTTGAGAAAACAAATATAAAGAGATTGAAATGCGAGGAGTAAATATACTAGTTTTGGGTTTCCTTTCCAAATAACAAATATAAAGAGATTAAAATGGGTAGGTATGTCTTTCCTTCACTCAACCGTTGCTCTTGGGAGTGTTAATTTCCTGGTGGCAACGAAAAGGGTGATGATTGGAAGATAGGATGCATTTCCTCCTCTTGAGAATAAATCACGTGGAATAATAAAAAATAAAAAAAGGAAATAAATGAATTTCAAATTTCATTTCACATTTACATCATTGGATAAGAAACCGTGAGATCAGCTGGAATTCTTTTCTTCATCATTTATCTTTTTACAGGATTTTGACTCAGCCTGTGTTAATCTTCGAAGATGGTTTTAAACCTACTACCGGGGGAAAAAACGCCACCAAAAGTTGTTGTTTTGGTAATGTTTAAAGATAAATGCTACATGTTCATGCCTTACAAGTCCATAACATTTCAAAAGAAAGAGCATCAAATGTTTTTCCATATGAATCTCTCATCAGTGTTTTGTAATGCTACATGTTGTGCTAGTATAGCTAGTGAAGAGAAGAAAATTTCCTCCTTTAGTGTCTAAAAGCTGGAAAGAAAAAAAAATTGACAAATTGCTTTTTTTTTTTCCCATAAAATTTTTTTCATCACTAGTGTTTAGGTTAATTCTAATTAAATTTAGAATGTCATTATGTCAATTATCACCAAAAAAAAAAAAAAAACCCTAAACCCTATAATTATTTTTCCTTACAAATGAAGGTGATATGCAGCAATTATCCTTGTGATGCTTATCTAAGGGATTTATTGATAGAATGGACCACGTCTATTATTGAACCCTTGATATTGAGTGTCTAAGAGTGAGTCTATATCATATTGTCACAATGTCGTAAGTCTAATTAACAAAGGTATATGGATTGAATATCCCTTTTTATTCCAAGAAACAAATATGTTGAGATGATAATTATTTCATCAACCTTACCATGGGACACACACATGCATGAGTGACCATTCAATTATGCATTGAAAATCAAATGGCTCTATTAATACAATAAATTAGATGAATTTAAATTTTGTAGATAGATTAACATCAAAGTCCCTTGTCCACATTTTAAGTTTGATCTCCATCGAAGTTTACGGGCTGTTTGTGGCTCTCTTGTTCGCCTATCTTGGCTTTTTATTTTCCGTCTTTGTTTTAATATATTGCTATTCACTAAAAAAAGAGTGATGGCATCAAGCATGCAGCACACTTGAATAACAGTAGCTTGAGTCCAACTCAATATCTAGAAAGAAAAGTTGTCCAGACCCACCTAATCCGACCTCAAGTTTTAGCTAACTAACCAGTCTACGCAAACACAAAACTTGATTAATTAGGACCACATTTAATTTGCATACATCTATAGAAATGATTCTATATATATTCCTTAATTTAAAGTGATTTTATGCAACAATCATATCCAGCAACTCAATGGTGAACTTATCTTCTTTTGTGGTGAAACAATTGAAATGGAGTAATTTATGAGAAGAGAAAAAGACAAGATAAAATATTATATCACTACCAGCCTTTCGTTGACATGCCCTCTTTTTAACACTATGGATGCTTTCTCTAGTTGAATTAATTGTTGTATAAAAGCCTCACCTTAAATTTATATTGTGTCAAGTTTTAAGTTCATTCCACAGTGTGATCCATATTATTAGGAATTTTATCTTTTATTTTTAATGATTAAATTTGTATTCATTTTAGAAATATGAAAATTAATTTCTGTTTTTTAATAACTTTTTCAAGCCTTATATCTCGATGGAATAAAACAATGATTGCATCTTTTTTTTTTTATTTATTGAGACAGGAATATGATTAGGTTAGAATTCACTAAACAAATAGATGTGGTCAATATGTCTACAAACACTGAGCATAAACACCAAATGAAAAGTTTCTTGTTGATGGCAATGTCGAAGGTGAAGTTCTATCTAACTGTTTGATTTTGTTATCTTTCAATTTGAACTATTCAGTCGATTTCTCTATAATTATTTTATTATTTTAATGTATTCTTTACTAAATTTTAGCAAAACATACCAAATGGAACTATTGGACGTACGGACTGTCAAAGAAACCTTCATTATACCTTAACTAATTTGGAATTGTACAATGAGAACAAAACATGCCAAAAAAAAAAAATTCTCAACCAAAACCCTATCATGATGAATTCATAAAACTGCCTTACATAGCCAAGAAACCAATCGTATGTTTAAAAAATAATTTTCAATAATTTGTATATTTTATTTTCTATTTAATTTCAATAACACTACCTAAAGATGCAATTATATATATAAGAATATTCTTGAATATTATTGATGCCTAGCTCATTGGTCAAGAGTCTTGTGACATCAGCAAAACTCTATCTCTTGACAATGAAAAACATATTCTCATCTTCCAACTTGATTTCTTCAAAACTGTAATTGGCAAAGGACCATGCCTAAAGAAGTAGACACCTCCTTTTTTTTTCTTTTTTTTCTTTTTTACAAGATTTGTTCATTAAGCATGCAGCCTCCTCCTTTTTTTTTTTTTTTTTTTTTTTTTTTTTTTTGGTTATGTAATGAATACGTACTCTTCTAATTTGCAACCCGTGGAAGAAAGGAAAGATCGATCCATTAAGGATGATGATGTACCACAAGTGCATCATATCAGTCCCTCTGCATGCAACAGTAAGAAATTAAAATAAATCCTACCGACAATCCCATGATTGTCATCCTTAATTTTCTATTAAAAAGTTGGGTTATGCTTCAATGTCAAAACCCAGAAAACTTGATTATGCCTACTTGTCAAGCTAATAATCTGATTGAATTGAAATGACTCATTTTAATTAGGCCCCCCACACGCACACTTCATCTCTCTCTCTCTCTCTCTCTCTCTCTCTCTCTCTCTCTCTCTCTCTCTCTCGTATATTTGAAGCCTAGCTAGTATACCTACCCCGATGTACACGGAAAAAAATAACGATGACTTAAAAGTTCAAAATTACCAACTTTTGTTGTCTGTTCTCTTAATTAAATGATGATGATGAGTCGCCAAGGTAACTTGAGTATGGTAGCTTCATTTCATTTCTTTGAAGAATGTTTTCTCTTCAATTACTTGCTATCTTCATCTATTGCTTTCTTCCCCACTATGATATCCGCGGGCAACCAATGTTTGTCATTTGGTGCCGTACATGCCACTCCATGTTCAATCACTCCTGTCATTTTCCTGTTGTACGGTTTTGTGGGCGTCCACCTAGTTAGAATCTCTTTCAAATTTTTAATGGGGTCGTAAATTCCTCTTTAGAATTCTAAAGGGAGAAAGATTTCTATCTTGGATTGTCTAGTGTGTACATGGGCCCAGACATATGAAGGGTGAAATTAATGACCACCTTGTCCCCTAAGTGGATGCTTGTACTTGTGTTCCCATTAGTCCATGCGTCGTGCAAGAGCCACACAGACCGATAAGAATCCCTTTCTCATTTCTAAAATGCAATTTTTAGTTAGAATAACGGGATTCCAAATGAGTGCAGGCAAAATCGGGTAGCAAGAAACCTAGTTTGTAGGAAATTTTGTTCGTGGAGAACAAGGTTCATGCACAAGAGATTCCTCGTTGTACAAGAGTTATTTTGAATATCCAAGATGGGCATTTATTTCAATTTGACTACATTTAATGCATGACCATATACATAAACCTTTGCCAATATTTTGTTAATTATTTATAAATTTTATTGAGAAAAAGATCTCTAAACAGATAGATAGGGATTATTTACTTTGCCCTTTCACATAACTAACACACTCTCTCCTGCTACTACAATTTTTTTACATTGATTGATGTGACTTGAGAGATTGTCCCAAAGAGAAGTAGCTTATGAAACTCTTCCCCAATTTTGTTTTATATATATTTTTTTTTATCATCTGATAGTTTTGTTGATTAGACATGTTTAATTGGCATATTTGAAATGATTGGATGGCAATGAGAATCATCATATGATGGGAATGGAGTGTTCAATAGTTGCCAAAGAGTGGCAAGGATCAAAATAACATTAGAATTTTGATTAAATAACAGTCTAAACATGAAAATAAAATTGGGATCTTCGTATCACTGAAGAAGTGATTAGACATGGGAATGTCAAATTAAGGGTGTCAAACAATCGATTCAGTCCGGTTTCAATCCAATAAGAAGTTCAGTCTCTAAAACCAAAACCAAAACCAAAACCGCAAATGATATCTATTCGTCTCGTGAGTTTCAATCCCTTATCGGCTTCTCTTATTGGTCTGGAGTCACTTTTTTCACATATTAAAATGAAAACATTATAAAAAAGTGATGATCGTTATCCTTATCCGTTTCTCCTGGTTTTGGTCCATTTGATCAGTTTCTGTCTATCTTATCAGTGACCTTAAGTTTTCATCCGTTCTAAATACCAAAACCAATACCAAACTGATAAGAATTTTGTTCGATCAGTTTCAGTTTTTTCGGTCCGATCCAGTCGGTCTTTTGAGTTGAACCTCCATTTTGATACTCCTAATTTAACCGGATAATGTTCCAATTGGATTGAGTATGTTAGCTGAGCCCACCATGTTGGACTTTAAGTTCATCACACCATTGACCCAATTGTCACTTCAACACATTTTTATCCAATGAAAGTATGTATTGAATCTCTAAATGAGAAGGAAGAGAGCATTTGGAGAAATATATATATATATATATATATATATATAGTATTATTTTAATAATGAGAACGAAAACCTTTGAATTTGCATATCAGAAAAAGAGCATTTGCAAATTTTTTAGACTTGTTAATCTTGTCCTTTAAGATATGACATATTGACAATGATATGCACACTTGTTTGAAAAAAAAAACCAAACAATATGTTCTTCTAGAAAAATAAATTATTAAATTTTTTTTTGGGTAATGATTATCAAAAACAGTAGTTGTAACACATATTGTTTAACCTAAGCTGTTTCAATCAATGCCATGATGGTCAATTTCAGTATGTTTTAGTGTATCATTGATTAATTACAGATTTTGAAAATAAAATTCACAAAATAAAAAAATAAAAATAAAAAAGATTTATAAACGACAGTGTAAAATAGAATCTTTTTTGCACGTTAATTGTCTATCAATTGTTACTTCCCATACCGGCATACCAATCCCATGTTTAAGGAATACTTAAAACTAACCTCAAACCCATGACCTATGACTAAAATGCCCCAAAAAAAATATCCACTCCCCATAACCATGCCAACCAACCAATGGAAGCCCCAACAAAATTTATGTATTATCAGAACATCGTAAATGATGAAAGTGAGTTTCCACAATACTGAAGTTAGTAAATTTTAATGAGAATTCTCATCATGCTTTTTCGATTCCCTGAATTTCTCAACGGTGGCATATCAACAAATGCCATTATTGTTACGTTGACCACCAGCCCGTGAAGCTTTCCAAAGGATGATAGCCACTTAAAATAGCGAAAGAGATGAATGTTGTATATAGAAGAGAAGGCATTCTTACATAAACCATCTGATCTTCTCACGATGAATTCGGGAAAAACATCCTGCTCTCAATCACCTTTGCCGACGCTTTTCTAATCTCTCCTCTTTTGGTGATACTAATTTTACTTAAATATTGATTTTTTTACAAATCCAAAATTGTGTGATGTGCATGCTTTTGTGTTTTCAACAGATGATCAGACCTTCATTACACTTCAAGCCGTTCAAGCTGAAGTATACGGGACTACTTGTAGGATTTTCTTCTCTTGTTCATATCTTACACATACACTAAGATACACCTTAAAAGTTAAACCCTAGTTTCTTGTTCAGAGACCTTAACCTCTTGAATGGGGCAAAAAAATCCATTGGTGACTTGACTTTGTTGATGATTTCTTTTCTTCCTTGTGGATAGTATGAATGGCCATTTCTTGTGAATATGAGTAGTCGGAGTTCTAAACAAATTCATGCATGATCTCTAAGATTTTCTTCATCTCATCTGAATTTTAAATCTTTTTCCTTGTCATTTTTGCTCCATTTTAGAAGTTATATGCATGGAAGCTAAGATCGATAAAAAGAAGATATTGCAGTACAAATTTCCAGAAACCTACTCAAGAAGATTACATATAATATTTCAACTTCACGATGAAGAGAAAGAAAACAGTGTAGATGAAGTGTTGAAGTGAATAAAAAGAAAACTTGCACTTCATAATATTCAACATGTAATAATACACTTTGGATCCACTGAATGACTGCTGGCTTAATTAATTTGACTAAACCATTGCTAATTGTCTGTCACATATCTTGTGATTGAGGCTAACAGCAGCTCAAGCAAGTCATTCATCATGTCCACTAAGGAAGGACCACCCATCACTATTTTCATTTTTCTCTTATGCTCAGTGTTGTTAGGGCCCTTCCACCCTCCTTTGGGGAAATTCCATGTGCGACTCCTCTTCTTGAGAGGATTCAATATGTCCTTTTTTTTCTCTTTTATTTTTCTAATAAAACAACATAAAAAAAAAAAAAATTTAAAAAAAAATTGGGGCAACAACTGGTTTTACTACGAGACAGCTCATGATGTTCATACCGATCTATTCAAAGCATAGTTAAAAATGGTCATAGACAACAGGTTCACCTACATCTTGGCATGCTTTCAATGTAATGAACATATTGCTAGACAATTTGAGCCTTGGTAGCTGTAAGATGAGCCACCACCTAGTTTGCCGATCTTGTTACAAAAAGTTCAAAGCACCTAATAGAAAGTTCCCAAAGTGGATCAAAGAAAACCTCTACCAGCAAAGAACCTCAAGGAGAATATATCGTTTATTTATTTTGTTAACTAATATTATTGGGAAGGAATGAGTTTTTTTAGTTAAGCCCATTATTCATTCATTAGTTTAAATGATTTTTAGTGGTAAGTGTAATGATGGGCCTGATTATTCAGGCCCAATAACAATTTAATTAAAAACCCATGTGGGCTGTTTATCTCTTTTTCTATTTATCTTTCATCCTTGTTTTATTTAGTTTGTAATTAAGACTTTGATTTGTAGGTTTCGCATCTGTCTATTAGTTATTTAGTTTCTAACTAGGACTCTGACTTATAGAGTTTTAGATCTGTCTTGTTAGTATTTTCTACATCTATTAACTATAGTAATGGGAGAAGGATCTCTACCTCGTAGTGTCCCCACCCTTTTACATGAGATAGTAAAATGACCACCCTAACCCTGGTCATGAGTGAACTTCTTCCAAATGCCAATTCCTGCCCCCACAAAGCATCATTGGTCTTAAATCTATTTAAAAAACTCAAAATTACTTATGGATTGTTCCAATGACATAGCATTCCAAAAACAACCCTCCACTTCATCCTCCCCGCTCTTTTCTATGGACAACTTCCGGCCTGAAGCTTCTCTCTCGTCATGGATGGATGATCCAACTAAGGTAAGAGAGAGAGAGAGAGAGAGAGAGAGAGAGAGAGAGAGAGGGGGGGTCCTGCTCTAGGGTATTTCACGGTCATCAGTCTTTACTACTCCATATCTAATACTAGTTTTATTACAACTGCTGTACATTAAACCCTTTGATTCTTAAACAATAAATACCATGTGGCCTCTAATCTAACACATGCACAGTTAAAGTATGTCAATGACCAATGGAAATTGGAAGGAGACACAAGCCAGGGTTTCAAGTATCGAGATTTGATTGGGCATGTCGGTCAATTGGATTGGGATTAGCTGACAACAATCCATCCAATACTCACTCATTGTTGTAGGGCAAAACCGAAATATAAAAGGAAAAAAAATATAAAATTACTCTATTACAAAATAAGAGAATAATTACAGGATAACAATAGTCTAGGGACCTAATGAACCACTTAACTTTGAGGTCTTTTGAAGACTCACTTAATCCAAGTGTGGAACTCACTCATCATACAAGGACTCACATTGGCACACTCACAATTCCAAAAATACAATTCATTCTCTCTATCTCATCTAAACCGAAATACAAATATATACAGGAGAGTAAAAGAGCTATTATAATATAACCATTGTAATATAGTCATTAGAATAAAGCCAATTAAAATAGATTTGTTGGAGAATGGTTTGAAAATTGAAGCTCATTAAATATCTTGACTGCCATTGTAATATAGTCATTAGAATAAAGCCAACTAGAATAGAGTTGTTGGTGAATGGTTTGAAAATTGAAGCTCATTAAATATCTTGACTGCATCACTCATACCCCAAATTTTTTCCTAGGGCTGTTGGGGCCGTTCTATACTGTTTGAGCTATCCCCATGCCCTTCATGGGGATAGCGTTCCAGAAAATGAAGAGCCCCCCCCGGCGCATGATTCCGTGGTATAGGTCGGAAAGGAAGAGGTGGAGATCATATCTCAGCCTAAATTCAGTCAGTATAGAGCTGGAATAGGCAACGGGATTGGCAGTGTCCAATCCATTCTGGGATACTGATTTTAATCGTTGATACAAGCACAATGCTCCTTGGTTTAAACCTATTATGATAATAAATGTTGATCCTTTAGTTATTCTAACTCTATTTAGATAGAATGCTTTCTTATCCTTAGCTATGATTAATATGGTCAAGGACTCAAGGCCACTATGCGACTCAAGACAACTATGCCATGACTTATTTTACTCTGCTTAGACAAACTGTTGACTAGTACTTGTCCCTACATGCTTCCGTAGAATATCTCTTTTCTAAGACAAAAAACCACATCAGTAATTCTTTAGGCTGAATCCGATACCCTCCAAAGAGCTCTTAAAAGTTCTTTCTAAATAACACCTGCAAGTTATAGGAAATAAAAAGATAGCAAGCAGTTTTTTTATCCTCTAAACATATTTCACATCTTCTAACCAGCTTAAAACCCCTTATTAATCAATCCAACATTAATGATCTGCTTAAAGAAACACTAATGCAGTCCAAGTTTACATCTATGTGGTCGGTTTTGATCAATTTTCTATTCAAGTGGATCAACTTCATGCTTTATAAGGTGAGTCCATATTCAAATCAAATCCAAAGGCAAAGCCAAGCTCAATTCATGGTTCACATCCACTATAATCTTATTTGGAACCAATCCATATAATAGTCTATACTGTGAAAATCAATTTTCAACACATGTATAGATTTTAAAGATATTTTTGAAATATTTATATTTCTAATTTTAAATTCCTAATTGTATTCTTGATCTATTCTACTACCATTTGCTCTTTAGATGTGGGGGTTTTTTTTATTTTTTTTTTATTTTGGTGTGTTTATCTTAGAAGTGGTGTTACTCAAGCAACCCTATCCAACTTCTATTTCTGATAGAAAACCTCTATAAGAATCAGAAACAGCTTCATATAGGGCTCATGAATTTCTTATAATATAGAATATTCCACATGCCCAGCTCCTTTTATTTTAACTTCACAATACAAGAAATAACATTATGAAAGAATTTTCATATTTGAGTAAGAGCGTGATGCCCAAAGGGTATTCCAAACCCAATTTAATTAATAGATACTCCTCAATGTGCTTTTACAAAACCAAGTGATTAACATCCTATGAATCATCAAAACACATCCTATGAACCATGTTCAAGGATTTTTTTTTTTTTTTTTTTTTTTTTCAAAGACCGGTAAATCACGAGAGTTTTGAGTTTTGAGACCGCTCAAAAAATAAACAGGCTGTAAACGGGTTAAGCTCGTCAGCGTTCAGCCTAATTATCAAAACTTCAAGTTAAATGTACTCGGAACTAGACTTGGACGGGTCTCTGGTTTCGAATTCAATGGTTTTACATGCTTACAAGCCATGGCAGTGATGCATACAGTCTCAATATTGGTGCGTGAATGTCATCTAACGCGTCATTGATGCTGAGCCTAAATAGAGAAGCACGAGCTCTACTTTTCATTTACTCCCGCTTATCAAATCCAAAAAAGGGTTACTATCAGCTAAGCTGGTTTTCCAAACCCTTCAGTTCATGGGCTTCGGCCATAAGAAGAGCTTCCTCTCCTTACAGTGCCTTAAGAATCTATACTGAAATGCAGCGCCAATCCATCCCATTCGATAGCCACTCTGTTTTATTCACATTGAAGTCTTGTACCCATTTACAGAACCTTCCTCTTATCCGTCATCTCCATTCCCATCTCCTCAAAATCGGTTTCAATTCTCATGTCTATGTTGCCACATCGCTTCTTTATGCGTATGCTGTTGCTTTCTTCGATGATGCACGTTTGCTGTTCGATGAAATGCCAGAGAGAAACACTGTCACGTGGAATACCATGGTCACTGGTTATTTTAGGTTGGGCGACATGGAGAAAGCTCGTTTGGTCTTCGAAAGTATGCCTGATAGAGATCTTGCGTCATGGTCTGCCATGATTGCAGGGTATATGGGTCTCGGCGACTGGGAACGAGGGCTGACACTCTTTCGTGAAATGATGATAAATGAGCCTTTGAAACCTGACCAAGTGACTTTAGGTTCGATTTTATCAGGTTGTGCCCATATGGGTTCTCTTGGGTTATTGGTGGGCAAATCAATACATGGTTTTACGGTGAAGAACGGGTGGGAATTGAATGTGGCTCTTGGAACAGTTCTGCTTGACATGTATGCCAAGTGTGGATTCTTGAAGAGCACTTATCTGATTTTCGAGAGGATGCAGGAGAGGAATGTCCTGTCTTGGAGTGCAATGATCTGTGGACTAGCCCAAAACGGATGTGCTGAAGAGGCTCTTTCTATGTTCGAGAAGATGAAAGAAGCTGGCGTCAGACCCAATGAGATCACTTTCACGGGAATTCTTAGTGCATGTGCACATGCTGGATTGGTCGATGAAGGCCGGAAATATTTTTATAGTATGGTTGAAGAGTATGGGTTAGCACCTAGGATTCAAAATTATGGGTGCATGGTAGATTTATTAGGCAAGGCAGGGTTGTTAGAAGAAGCTTATAAAGTCATCAAGACGATGAAACTTGAACCCAATGTCATAGTGTGGAGTTCTTTCTTGGCAGCTTGTAAATTGCATAAGCAGTTTGAGATGGGTGAGAGAGTGATTGAACAGGTTTTGCAGGTTGTGAGGCCAGAGAATGATGGAGGGGTCTATTCGCTAATATGTGATATATATGTTTTGAATGAGAAATGGGATGAGGCAGAAAGGGTGAGGGATTCGATGATTAATCAAAATGTGAAAAAGGTCCGAGGATCAAGTTTCATTAGATGTTGCTCCAACTAAGGATTCATGAACTTTCAAAAACTCATGAAAACATTTTTTGAACAGGGCGTGGCCCATAGCTCTACTTGGATGTAGTTCTGTAGATTGTTGTTAATGCTAGATATCTTCCTTCACATAGTGACCCAGTTTTATGAAGTGGGTAATAAATTTGGCCATTTTTCATGTGGCATTGTGAAATGCAAGGAATCAGGAACAGCCTCTTATGCAATTAAGAAGGTAGACCTTGGCGCAATGGTAAGATTGCTCCACTTTCACCTGGTGGTCACAGTTGGAATTGAGAAACAATTTCTTCACAAAGCGGGTGTAAGGCTGTGTGCATCTATCCCTCCTCAGATCCCGCAGTAGTGGGAGCCCTGTGCACTGGGTACACCCTCTATTGTAAAAAGCAAAGAAGCCTTAGCTGCGTGGATGGATCGAATCTGTAATCAATTTGCTGTCTCATCAACCTTTTTATTTTGGAATTATCACAAAATTCAGCTAGCAAAAAAGTTAACCATGTGGAGAGAGTAAGTAATTCCATTTCTTTGTTTTACTGTATACTTTTCATTTCTCCTGAAAGAAGAATAAGAAAATGTTGCTTTCTTGGAATTATGGTATTTGATAGCTTCTAATTTTAGAACACACACCCCCCTCTCTCTCTCTCTCTCTCTCTCTCTCTCTTGTATGGCACCTTGGGTGCTCTGCTTCTAGCCTATTAGTTGTGGCCTTTAAAGTTAGGCATGGTAAGATTCACAACAAATTGGTGAGGGCTGGGTTGCCAAAACCCAATTTGACTTGAACTTGACCTGCTATTTCAAGGACTGCAGTCCTCATTGTGATTATGTGATGAAGAACATAGCTCAAACCTTGTATGAATGATTCCACCATGACCTCTAGGGCACGCCAACATTATATCATCATACACAGTAAGTGTTTTGAGTTATGCAAAGAAAGTACAGCACATAGAACGAAACTGATGAATACAGAGAAATAATAACTACTAGTATGTTGGACTATCAAAGGCAATTTTTATCAAGTATTAACCTTGTTCTAGATAACATAGTGGGGAATTGGCCTACTAGTACCAGAATCAACATCAACCTGTTTTTGAGTATTCTCCTTAGCAAGGAATGAACACTTGACCTTCAATTATTGTTAATAGCTCATAGCTGCCCCTTTGTCGTAAAAATAGTTGGTAGAATATAGTTTCATTGAAGAGAAAATTTCTGCTACCCCTCATAATAGTTTCAAAACATCACCTACCACCCATACGTTTCAAAAAACATCAACTACCACCCAAACATTTACCACCGTTAATCAAATAGGTCCATTCCGTTAAACCAATCCCGTTAGTTGCTGATGTCATCAAAAAAGAATGTGAAATGGACTATAATACCCTAATAGATAAATCAAAAGACTTTTTTACCCTCTTAGCAAAAAAAAAAAAAAATTTGCAGAATCTAATTTCCTTCTGAGTTGCTCTTCCATAGAGAAGGAAAGGCTTCTAATGCTGTTCCACAGTGAAGAGAGCTTTAGATACTGTTCCACAGAGAAGAGAGCTTACCGCCAAAATAAATAGAGAACCCACGAACACACCCGCTAACAATAAGAGAGTTGTGAATTGGATTCCATTGATGGTTTTCGTCGGAGGAAGAAACCAAGATGTACAGGGAAAGAAACCTACCTACGTACAATGACCTTACGGCGAAGAAAGCATTGAGGAGTGGGAACTGAAATTGCCGGCGGCGTTGGTGACGTAAGCATTGCCGTTGCAATCGATGACGACGCCGTTGGCGATTTGACGGTCGGAAGAGGTAGGATCAGTAAGTTGTGCCAGGAAGAGGGCCAACGAGATCGGAGATCGTAAGCAGCGAGGGCATCGAAGTGGGGTTGAGGATCGCCGGCGTGGATAACAGCTAGGATACGGCGGTTGATGGAATCGACTGTGAGACCGAGGATGGCGACGTCTGGGGGAAGGTTGGGGTCTGAAATTAGGGTTTCAACGACGCCGGCATCAGAGACAGCTTGAATCAAGCGATCGTGAAGAGAGCCTACGACAAAGTGTTGGGCTACTGGATCCCAAGTTAAGCTTTCTGGGAATAAATTTGATGATCGAAAATTCACTATATGTCGATTTCTGCCGACTGCTAGATTGACAAATACGAAGAAGAAGACGATAAGGATCTTCAATTGAACGAACGAGGACATGATCCTCCCTCTCTCTCTCTCTCTCTCTCTCTCTCTCTCTCTCTCTCTCTGATGTGGAGCTTGTGAGTAGAACAGTCGTGAACGAGAAATGGAGTTTGGAAATTGATACATATATATCTATAAGGTTAGGTTGGAGAACAATGAGGAAGGGAGAGAGGGAAGGAAAGAGAGGGGATTAAGGGGACTTACCTATTAACCGGTGCCGGAGAAGATTGGGTTGTTTATCTAACCAAAATGACCAGGGTTATTTTAGGGATTTTGTTAATTTTAAAAATTTTCAATTAAAAACATAAAGGCTAAAACGGTCTATCACTCATTTCCGTCACTTCCGTCAGTTACTTGGGTGCATTTGATGTTTTTTGAAACGTATGGGTGGTAGGTGATGTTTTGAAACTATTATGGGGGATAGCAGAAATTTATTCTTTCATTGAAACAAAACTTTAGAGTCAATGCAGGGTGCATGATGTGATCTTTAGAGGATGGCAAGTGTGAAGATGCATTCAGCAAACGAGGAATGATCCAAACAAATTTAAATTTGCTGGGAAATAAAGTCAGGTCATCCAGAAGAGAAGACAAACCAGAAGAAAACCATAGAGAAGGGATAAAACTGTCTGAAAGCATTCTTACTTTACCTAAATGTAAAATGGGAAATACTGTTTCCATACATAATGTTTATAAGGGCTGACAGTAAACTGTAAGGAAGTAGTTTAGAGAAATAGCTCACCATTCCCTTACTGTGAAATTACCATTGTCCTTGTCAAATTATTGGGCTGATGTTGCCAACAATATTTTTTGGGCCAAGATCCATCAGATGTGACATCCTGATCTATGAAGCTGCATGGAAAATTATTAATTCCCCAAAACATTCTACAGGTACTGTATCAAACAAGATTCAAGATTTTGCTTGTTACAGAACTGAATTGGCATCAATTCAACTGCCTGACCATTCAATCTGATGGTCTAGACATCACTCAAGGGTAGGAAAAAAAAAGTCTAGATTATAAGAGTAGCCTAGATATTAAAACTGCATGTGTAGCATAGTAGTAAAAGTTTACTTAGCCCCAAAATACATTCTTAATCTCTTGAGACAATTCCCCATAAATATGATTTACGGGCTATGATCATATTTTTCTTCCCAACTTCAAATCTGTTGATCAGTCAATGATCCTCAGGCCATGAATGGTTATCCCATAATATTTCTCTTGCCAATTGCTGCGGGAGTGCCCCAAAAATGCCCAAACAAGCTAAAGAGCTTATCCCAATAGAATAGCTCAGTTGGTAAAGTCCAACACTTCATAATGGTTCATGAGTTCAAATCTCTTTGGGGCCTATCGATCCAAAAGAAAAAAAAAAAGTGAAGAGCTTAAAACATGGCAAGGGCGGCATCTCAATTGTCGATTCAACACTGCTGGGTTTTTTTTACTCTAAATCATAACAGTCTAGGGCTATGGGTCTAACTGTCCTTTAAAACTGGGTATAGTCATCTCACGTCCTCCAAAGCCAGTAGATAGAGGCCTCTCATCTCTTTTTCAAAGTGGCTGGAGGTGAGTGTGTCATGCACTTGTTTCACTGGGTTTCTTCTCTTCCCTAAAGCTGAACACACTCACCTTTTCTTACAGCAATCCCAAGCATGGTTATAGGAATCAGAATTGGCACACTAATTCCGGCCAATTTGAATTGGCATTGGCTTGCGCCGATGACCAATTACTGATTTGAGATAACGAAGCGGGCTAGGAATCAGATCAGATCTTGAATTGACTGATCCAATCTGATTGCATGTTGCCACTTGTCATTGAAATCTTAAACTGCTTAACAATAATTTACAGATTGTTTTTCGCTAGCATGATCCCGCTGTGGCACACAATTTTCATATATAAACTTCACATAGGCTCAGACACTTAAAAAAAGAAGAAAGAAAAATAGAAGGCTGCATTGGGAATTCATGGAAATGCCATATACAGTGGGTTCAAGCAGAGGCTCTAAAAGATGAAGATTTGTTAGTATTTGAGAAATGGGTAGCACATAGTCAGTTTGGGTTTATCCTTTCCAATTAAAAATTCTCATTTAAGACTCAACTGATTGATTTTCTTATCTGCTCAGCACAACTAATGTTTGCAGGTCATAAAAGGTTGGGACCAGAGCATTGAGCCGAGACTGCACATTTACTCACCAGGCTCAGTATTCAACCAATAGTTACCATTGGGAAAAAATAGTCATATCTCAGTACCCAAATAAGTAATGACTTAATAACTTTACAACATCTCTTCAGATATATACAATCAAATAGTAACGTTACAACAAGCTAATGTTAGGACCTGATATCTTATTAAAATATTACAGGAAATGGACATATTCGTACTGCAAAGAGGTCACTGCTACTTATTAGCCACTAACTGATCTTGCAAAGAGATCAATGCTACCTATTTGCAGCCGTGATGTTGCTTTAACATCTCGAACAGCCAAAAACCTAAACCTGCCAAGTTTAAACACAATTAATGTAGAGGATGGTTTTAAGAATATGAAAGAAAGGTTGGCTTTTTGAGTACATATTTACCGGAATGCATTTGACAGGCTTCCCACTGAATGAATGAAAAATGTTTTCCGCTGGAAACGTTTTTCAAACATCTGTGACGTTTGTTTATCCAAGACATGCCAACTGGAGCCCCCATCATCACTTCTCTCAACAACCCTGAAATGCAAATAATTGAATGCTCAAATGCACCAGTTATTGTAGCAATGACCAGTAAGTGCTAAACAGAAGAACCTCCTGTGAAAGGAAAAAATCTATTGCAAGAACTGGTTAAAGTTCAGTTTACATGTTTTCTAAGTAACAGGTAAGGATGCTAAAGTTCAGTTTACATGTTTTGTACTACACTGGAGTATCTTCCTAGGGTCAAGTGGTTTCCTTCTATGTAGTAAAGTAGCAGAACAACTTTTGGAGCCAATACCAGGAAGTTGGGATGAGGCTTTGCTGAGTTGAACTTATGTTTCCAAGGGGCAAGGCTTTTAGAGAAGAGATAAGACACCTGATTGAATCAGATGGGATATAATAGGCAGTTTCAACATATAGGACATTCTTCCCATTATTTTTCTTCCACTTCTTAACATATTCATAGTTTCATACTGATGGTAAATATTTTTTAATTTCACATAATGAATGCATAATGGTCATAGTCACAACAAACTCCAAATCATTGGTTCTTCCTATCATTAGATCTTACCAATCCATTGGATCTCTTTCTGGAGCATCATTGGCTGACATAAATTCATATGCCTCAAGATCAAGCATCTGATCATCCTTTACTTTGTATATCATCCAACCACCTGCATGATTATACCCAATTATTTGTAGGGATGTTACTACAAAATTAACACATAAAAAACATAGTGTGAACCATATAGGTGATATTTCGAAAAAAGTAATAGCAGCAGCTAAACAATGCTGACAATTTTTGTGGTTGGTAAGCAAGGATTGGGTTTTTTTATATTTTGTTATCAAGGTACAAAATGTATCGTCAAATATTTAATATGATTCACAAGATCTATTTTCATTCAAGTAACGGATTAGTTCATACCCTTCTAGTAAAAGGGGGGAGAAGATTCTTGATTATTTAGGACCTGATCAAATTCTATGCAATATTCGTTATAATTTTGTGTATCCTTCCATTCTCCATGAAAATTTTGATTTATTAGCAAAGAGGCTAAGAAATAGACTCATCATTCCATTTCAATCTTGTCAAGAATGGGAGAATGAACTAATGTCTGCTAATTATAATTACTATCCATGCTCTTGATTGGAGTACTATTCATGGTACTGTCACAAGGACCATTTCTCCCATTCAGTCTTCCCTATTTTAAAAACCCCAGCCTAAACCCTGATTTTCCATACTCCAAGCCCTATATAATTTCCAAATTTTTAGGTCCTATTATAAACTGTTATCTTCTGGGGCTTCTGCCTCTTAACTAAAACCTCTCTTCATGTACATTCTCTTGCTAAACACTTGTTTCAATTCTCATAGAACCCTAAACAATCTTTTTACCAAACCCCAAAGTCCCATTGTTGGCCTGATATTAAGAATTAATACCCACAAGTTTTTGATAAATTTATTTATCCAGTATTTCCGTCCTCTTTTTCAACAACAACAACAACAAAGCCTTATCCCAACTAAATGGGGTCGGCTACATGGATTCTTGTCTGCCAATCAGCTCTGTTCGATGTCAAACTTGAAGCAAGGCCTAAGTTATACATGTCTTTCTTCACCACCTCCCCTAGGGTCATCTTAGGTCTACCCCTAGCTCTCTTAACCCCATCAACTTGAATCAAATCACTCCTCAGAACGGGAGCATCTAACGGCCTCTTTTTATTTTTCATTTTCATTTCATAAAATCTGAACATGAAAAACAACAATCTTCACCTCTTTTATTGTAATACCTTTTGCTCCATTTGGTTCCTCCCATTTGGATATGCGAATACCATCAAATGCAGATGTGACCTGAAATTTATTGTGAACATCAACATTATACAGTTCAATAAGAATCTTCAAGAAAACCATTCAAAATAATGAATTCATAAATCCACTATCTAGATGGTTACTTACTATTCCAAAAGGAAGCTCTTCACCACTTGCAAGGACTGAACCAGAACATATTCTGTTTGGCTTCAGAAGTGGTAACGAAAGGGAAGCTTTACCAAAGTTGTCTCTACTTTTAAGATCATCAATGATATCATTAAGGGCACCCAATGCAACTGGTAAAGCAATAGAAGTTTTGACAGGATCACCAGCCAAATAAAAGTTCACCCTTCCATCTGTCTCCAGTTTCTCACTCTTCAGGGAAAGAGCAGCAAGCAAACCTTTCAGTGGGGGAATTATTTGCATCACAAAATTTTTTGAACCAATTGAATCCAAACTTATGGAAGCACTCCTTGATCTAAAAGAGGCTTTTTTAAGATCCGACAGTAGCCTTTTAACCACCTCTAGGATTTCAACAATTTCAGATTTTTGAAAATCATTCTCAACAAATTGAGACAGAAGAGAACAGAATGCATTTAGAATGCTTGTGACATGCTCATCTACACATAAACGGACTGGGCATTCAGAACAACGCAAAGAGTTATTCTTATCAGAACTTAATTCTGATCTTGCTATGCGCCATTCCTTAGCCCCACTCTGCCTTCCTGGTAACGAGATTGAACCATCAATTTGAGAATGGAGGCCCCTCTCAAGCTGATGTACTTCATTCTTGTCACGATCCTCTAGTACAGCAAGGGCTTCAGGTGTAAAACCTCTTCGACATTCTTTCGTTATATCAGAGAGCACAGCAGAAACAACAGGCTCAGTTGTAATATTCCGCCTAGACAAAACCTGCAAAAACGAAAATATTACAGCTTCATCCATAAGATCAACAAAAAAAAATATCAATGGAGAATATTAATTTAGTCTTTCAAAAAGATTAGAATTAAGCAAATGCAGAAATTGAATACATGACTGCTTTACAATTACCTCATGCCACTTTCTAGTGTAACGTTTAGTGACATCATACACTCCATCTTTTGCAATGGCAATTACATAATTCAACTTCTTGTTCCAGCTTCAAGCAAACATGTAACGCAACAATTAAGATGAATATAATACTACAATAGAAAGCCCAAATATTTTCCAATATATGAAAGTAGATTCAACAACATAACTCATGATGTATAGATTAAATGTAAGGAAGAGAAAGTACCCTTTTTCATATAACAATGGCTTGTCATACGCTCCTTCACTAGGATCAAGATGCACCCACCTGTATAATCAATCATTTTAAGCTTTTGACATCTTTAGAATGAGTATGATCAGAGAAAAGGTTTATTGTTACAAAGGGAATTGAAATAAACAAAATTTGCACAGAAGGAAATCAGTAATTTGTTCAAATTACCTTCCCTGCAAATTTGAAAAGCACTCTGTCCAGACATGATCTGTGAAATCCAGGACCTGGAATGAAGCATAAGTAAGCACCCAAAGATCTTAGTTTCTCCAAAACCACAAGTTCTTTGATTTGCAAATGATCATGCCCCCCATTAAATCTTCTCTCTAAAAGTAGGGAAAACTACAGATCCAGAAACATAATGGGAGGCTGAAGATGTATAACTAGGGTCTCACATATAAACTAGAAAACCAAACAGCAGAACGACAAGAGCTGCACTTGACATAAAGATATAACTATTAACATACAATTGCATCTGACCATCCATATATCAAGAAAGCCCAACATGCCCAGTGCCTAGATCGGGCTGTGCTTTGGATGGTCCTGGGCCTGCCAGGCTGGGGCTAGGCTCGGTAGTAGCATATGGCCCTTATACACTGTACTAGCCCTAGCAGATGGCCACCTCCTATGTTCAACAATGTCAAAGCCAACAATCCTTTAAATACCACTCTTAGCTCTCAGATTTCTGGAAGGCAATGCATTTTCCACAAACACACACTGCCAGTGTAAACAGGAAAAGGTACTTAGATTCTTTAGTTAAATAACAGCATATAACGATAGAATCTGCTTGGATACTTTTCAAGGTAAAGCAAAAAAGATTCTGAAGATACTAATGACTTACAAGACGAGATTCATAGCCAAATGCTCGACAATAAAGTGTAAAACAATTAGCCCACTCTCCACAGCGCCCTCTTTTTGTTTCTACAAGCTGTATACAGAATGACAATGGTGCAGACAAAAAATATAAATTTCTCCAAACACGAAAGAATCAATACCTTTAATGGGTCATTATACCGGGGAAAGCGGGTGATTCTTGAACAGTTTTTACACCTGGTGATTGTTATAGCAGAAAAAATAAGGGAAATTATATATGAAAACAGGCATGTTCATCCACAATTATAAAAAAAAAAAAAAAAAACTGAAGACTTCTGACAGATTAAATTATTGCATATATTGTAGATTGAAAGAATGAGAGAATTGCTTTAACTATAAAATTATGAAAAGCATATCTTCTTGAGTTTTGAAAACTTCCATAGAAATTGCACTTCAGAAGCATTCCTAGATGAAAATCTTAGTCTGAACTATGTAGGTTAAGCAATTTCAGGAGGTATTATCGACTTGCACCAGCAACCACTTGCAGTGGGTTAGTATTCCGGGTTGCCTTACTGGAACCTTACTGGATTAGTAAGTCACCTGCCTGGCATCACTGTAATTGTCACAAAATTACTCCTACAGACCAAATAGCCACATTTAAATAGCCACATTTCCGATCAAGCAGGAACAGAAATTCAACTACAGTACAATCAAACTTTGTAAGGAGCTTGGCCATGAGAGAGCAAGTATAAAGTGTAGCTGTGTAGTTTGCTCTTCAGCAACCTTAAAGGCTTCAACAATTTAAATTTCCTCTGACGTAGAATTGGAAAAGGTACTGCCCCCACTATATCAGATTAAGTTTTCAAATTGCTTTTCCTATGCCTAGTGAGAGATACTTAAAAGACTTCCACTTCAGCAAATTAAGATTCATGCCACAGGCACAAGCACCATGAATGTGAATAACTCTCACAAAGAAAAATCACTAACTGCACCTTAGATTTTATTCCTCAGAGACAATGTTTCTTTCTTTCCTATGCCCATATTCCACTTTCCAATTTCTTTCAATATGTAAATGAGATCAAATTCCTCCACAAATCAATGATATTCCAAAAAAATCACCTAGAAACATTGATGGCCTTCTCAGAGATATCAGTTCTTCTACTCTGTCTGTTTTTGCCAAGACACTCTTTTTTCCATCTCACTAGTGGAAATGATTGCGTGGTGTATTTCTTCTTTCACTTCATTTTCCACAACTTTACTACAAATATCTATCGTGATCCAGCAAAACATGGAATCACACTATACCATGCTATACATTTGTTCACTTTCAGTGCCAGGGAAACCTAGAAACCCCAACAGAACCTAGAAACCCTGACAGAAACTAGCCCTAACTCCCTTTTAGCCAAGCCTTCACCCTAGTGTGAATTTGCAGGCTAAAGTAGAATTGTGACCTTCACTTTTGTTTACCCTCAAATCTGGACCAATAGCCTTTCGATTATTACCTATCAGAGCACTCACTAAATTCTTACAACTTTAACCCTAATAAGAATTCAAAGTTTGTCTTTGAATAAGATATTATATCATTAAATTGGAGGTATTCAACAACACCCTCATAACAAATGGTTATCACAAAAATGTTCACCCACTGAACGTAACCTTTGTAGACTTAAACACAACTACCAAACTAAAATTGTCAAGTACCAAAAACACAACATCCAAACCCTAGCAGACATTTAGAAACCTAAGCCATGTACATATATGCTGCATACAGTCCATTCTGTCATGAAGAAGACAAGAAAATGAAAAAAGAAAAAAAAATACAAAAGTGGTTCAAATAAGTCATGTTATTAACATGTCCAAGCAGGCAAATTATATATTAAAAAAAAGTCTAAATGATATGACCCATAATTAAAATAAATATAACTTTTATCATACCTATAAAGCTCAACTCGAGATCCTCCAAATTGAATTTCAGAAGGAAGTGGAGCACCCATGCTACAATATATGGTTTCACTTCCACAACTATCGCAAGGTGGTGCATTAACCCACCTATAAAAATTATTAGGCACAAAGCCACAATAAATTACTGAGAAGAATGGGAGGAAAGTAGAAGAAATATTCAACACATAATAGAATAAACTAACATGCATTAAAATATAAGAAAGAGGACATCACAAACATAGAAAAGTTGTTCTCTGAAATTGTGCAAACTAATTTACAATTGAGGTGCTGTTAGAGATGCACCATCAGGGACTATAAACCATCGATTAACATGTAAACTAGGCATTGCTACTCCGAGTTACACTAACTGACATACAACTGAGAAAGCGCATGGTTTCCATTTTTGCAAAAATCAGATTGTGTGCATTGATGATAAAATAAACTAATTTTTACTAAAGCATATTAATGTTTCATAGAAAATAATAAAATATATCCATAACGTGTAATCTTCTCAGTTGGTGTCCTGTTATAACTTTTCTTGCTGAATTAACCATATATGTACAAGACTACAAATCTCCACCAAAAACTATGAACAATTGAACACAGAGGGTGTGCTTCATGATGGAATTCACGATTTAAAATGTATGCATCTTAATTAATTAAATTTGAATAATTTCTGACAAAAAAGCCTCAGCATATAGAAGAATAGTTATATCAGAACAATGAGATTAAAAATAGACTGCCTTTTGAAAGAAAATGAGTGCTAATAAATATTGATTGCTGTTGAAGGTAGACTTAAAAAAAATCAATAAATTCAAATTTGAATGTCTTCCAGCATTAACGTTGATTTTATAGTACACTAAAGAAAAAGTCCAAAGGAGCTAAATCCATTATATTAAACTTCATTAAGAATAAAACAATCTCTCACAAGTACAATAACTATACGAATCCAATAATCTGAGGATGTACAGAGGCTGGAAATTTTGACATTCTGTAAAGAGAATTAAATGTTTCTAAACTAGTTTTACCTTAGAAGATAAGCATAAATTAGTCAGTGCAGCAGTCAATCCTATCACGCTGGTTCAATTTCATAATTTTATGACAAAAAGAAATTGCTAGAGGAAAAGCACCTGAATGACTGTTTGAACCAGAACAGCAATTGCAGTAGGAAAGCATGGTCTTGTTCTACTTTTGAAGGTTTGAAGTTACCCTCCTAGAAAAAAGGTTGAAGCAAACTTTTAGAAACTTTTCTTAAGAGAGCTCACTGAAAGAAATTCTGGAATAGCAACCATACAATGTAGTTCAATAGCAGTTTGAAAGCACCAACAGAACTCAGCTTTAAGCTGTTATTCAGTTCTTCTCCAATGACGATAGTCATCCAAAAAAATAATTGAACAGAAGAATTGAGAATGGCCATTCATTTCTAGAATCAAGGACAAAATATCCACAGGCAGAGTAGCAGAATAAGACCCTCAAGGCTTCAATGAGATTGCCACCAAGGAAAATAGCATAGTAATCCAGTAGCAATATTGACAACGCATACACATTTCCCAGTCGGGAAAATAAACAGTTCGCGTGAACCTAAAAAATGAAAAGAAAATCGAAATGGAACAAATTTCTAGTAGTATTTACTCTGTTGCATGAAATTTGAATAGCATGATGTAACTGTCCATGTGATATTTTCTTTCAAATAGAAGATTTATATCAAACCTATGACACTCAATTTAGTAAACCTCATGAAAGATATTTCCTAACCTTCTTTGCTCTGAGGTTACAGAGTACCCCAAATGATCCAAACAATTAAATAACATCCTTGCCACAATAGAAAGGTGTTCCGTGAACATGAACCGATGTAAATAAGAACTATACAATGTTCAAAACTGTTGTCTAAATAGGAAAATAATACAGCATCCTTGCCACAATACTGCTAAAATACATGTCAATCATATCTTTCCAAAACTGCTTTCCATGGGCACGGATGACCATTTTAACCGGTGGTACATGGATATTCTGAAAAAGGCTTGTTCAGAGTCTAATACTCCATTTAAAAGTGTACCTTATACAGGGTCAACCATTACACCTGAATTACCTGGGTGACACTGTTAATCAAAACATCATACCACAAGAGTTCCACAACATAAAACAGTAGTTAAAGTGAACATCCCCCACCAACATCTATGGGAGAGAAAAATCTATGTACTTCTTTATGATTTGCTTGAAGATGTCTGAATCCAATTTCTATTACTAGTTATCCATATACTTACACAATGATGTTACTCCAACCACAATTTGGAGGAATTTTTTAAGCATTTAGAGTATCTCATTGTGAAACATCAGATGTAATTGACTCCTTTCATCGCATATATGCACATCCATTCCTAAATAAGTAAATTCATGCAGGCATTGAAGCAGACACTTCAGAACAACAAAAGTCAAGCATTTCACAGACCAATACCTTGGCTAAGGAAACTAGTGCTTTCTCCTCCAGTTTATCCACTGGAACCGTTTTTCGAGCTGCGGATTTACGCACTGGATCCTCATACTGCCTCAGCAAAGAGATAAAATTAAAACCATGCTACATTGTCTAAAGAGAAAGAGGGAAGAACAGATGTGTCAAGAAACAATTCACGGGTATCAAGAAATTAGGATTACCATGAGAACTTGCTCAACATAAGGCCGAACCCTTTGCTCGAACTGTCTCCTATCTTCACTGGCACGAAACTGTTGGAAGAAAAGGGCCTCCTCCTCGGCCTTCAAAAATTTAGAAGAAAAGGGAGAAAGAGGGGGAAAAATACAAACTTTAAGATTGACTCTTAATTACTCAAAACCCAAATGTAGTCTCTTTCTTTTTCTTTTTTTCTTTTTTTGGGTGGGGTAGGGGAGGGGGGGTGGTTAAAATTTGAAGCCTCCATGATCAAACTCGACTTACCTGCAGCATCCGAGCCAATTCCTCATCGGATAGTGCAAAGCCATTGTCGTCCTTGGCAACAATTTCAGACGAACCTTCGTCAACTTCAATCGGTATTAATCGGAATTTATCATCGGATTGAGCAAACGCATCGTCGTCCTTCGCAACAATTACAGAACCTTCCTCCACTTCATCTATGGATACTAATCGGAGGTCATCATCGGATTGTGCAAAGGCATTGTCCTCATTGGCAACAGTTTCCCACGACCCTTCTTCGACTTCTTCAATCGAGACTAGTCGGAGTTCTTGAGTGACCGAATTGAGATCGGAGTCGTCATTTATGAGCAGATTCTCACCTCGAAAGATCTTGTTAACAACAATAAGGACAATAACAGTTGATCATTGTCATCAATAAACACAAATTCACAGAGACAGAAAGAGAGACTGCGAATAAGAATCAAACCTTTTGTTCATCAGGCGGAATAGAAGTGAGCGAGAAAAGCTGAGTTTTAAGAACCTACAAACCATTGAAGGAAAAAAAATAAAAGAGCTTCAGGACTTTCTTCAAAACAAGAAACAGAGCTTTACACACGCATAAACACAGACACACAGGGAGAGAGAGAGAGACTTCGAAGCCATCGTCAGTATCGTAGTCGACATCTAAGAGAGAGTCGTTGTGATGAACGACGAAGTTGCGAGCTACCATTTCCAAATTTCAATTGGAGTTGGAATTTGGATTCCGTTGGAATTTGGATTGTTGTTCCAACTCCAATTGAAAGAATCCCACGCTTGACTGTTACAGTCTCACTTCTTCTCTGAATCAATGAACTGAACATAAAGCTGTGAAATTTCTATTCTTTTCATCTTTTGTCGGTCATCACCAATACAAATCAATCCTAATTCTGGTCCTTTGCTTGCCTTGCTTTGCTTGCAGAATTGATTCTCTTTCTTTCACTTTCTGACGATGTGGGTCCTGCATTGCATTTGGCAAACTCCATGTAGACTTTGTTGATGATATCGTTTGTCACGTCATAATTAATTGACTGACGTGCGTCTGAGAATCCCACACTGTCAGCGTCGGAACCCTCTTCCCTGACAGGAATGCAATGGAGATGAGAGATTCCATTAAATTTCTACATCTTCCTCAATAGCTTCATCAACATTAAATTTCAAGGTACCTAGATATGGTGCTAACTAAGGTTCTAAATCCGGTTATCAGACACGTAATCAACCTCATTTTCACTACATAACCGCAGAAAGGAGATTCATGAGAGACCCGTAACCCACAGAACAGAGGTAGAAGGCATGATTATAAATTAAAGAAGTAAACAGTGGCATGTTATTTAGACTTCTTGTTGCAGTGAAATATGGTAACTAAAAATTTCAAACCATGATTGTTGAAAATTCTAGAAAAATATTAGTCATTTAATAAAATTCCAACAGTCTATTCCAGGTTTCCAGCAGACTATACTTATTAGTGATATTACAGCTACTACAGTTACTACCAAACGAGGCCTGAGTCGCCATCACTAGGGAGCAACACAAGTGAGAGAGTGAGGAGATAAACAAACCTTATGGACATTATATCAGTATAAAAAAATTGCATCAGTTCATGAAAACAGTTTTGCAGAGGAAATTAAAACTTATTTTAAAATTTTGAACCTTTGAACCAGTCCTTTTCTTTTGTAGTTTCCAAACCAGGAGTACCATGCAAAGATAACCAACCAATATATTAACTATTAACTCTGATTCAAGGGAAAATAACTATCTGTAAAGGTTTATTTAGGAACTCAATAAAACGACAAATCTATACCTTTCATAGCTATAGATAAAATTTTATACAAATCGCCAAAAATATTAAATTTAGTGTTTTGCAGTTTGACATGGTCCTAGAAACATGTTCCACTGCACCAAAATTACCTGTTCATATTATGAATACAATTACAATAAACTGCAAACAAAATAGACATCCCAATTAATGCATGAAATTCTCATTACTGTAGGATCTAGGGAGGGATAGATGTATGTAGCCTTCACCACAAGAATTACTCCATGGCAATGTTGTTAAATGCCATAGATTACATAAACATCGGTGATAACATTCACCAGCGATTCCTCATACGCCACGAATGATGGTACCTTTATTAATATACGTACACCGGCGTTGTTTAAACGCCGTTATATTGGGGTAAATATGCGCCACTATAGTGGGTAGGTGCTCATATGGCGGCGCTCTCTGGAAAACGCCGCCATATGATATGTTTTTTTAATATAAAATCAGTTTTCATATTATCATACTATAATCTGTTAAAGCAAAAGTACATAAGGAACAAGATATATACAGATCAACCAGACTTGATATCTAGAACAAAAATTAAATTCCAAATCTATACCAGATTCCATGCCAATGTTCCTTTGGCGAATAAGCCCTCCCCCCCCCCCCCCGCCCACAAAAAAAAAAAAAACCCCCCTCCTCTAATTAATGGCTTTCTTGGTGTTTAGGATTGAAATCAGCGATATTCTATCAATCCAACCTATGGTTGGTCCACAAACCAAAACCTGGAAAGGAGTAAGAGAAAGAGAAAGCAAAGGAGGAAAGTGCTAGCAAGAAAGACAAGAGAGGTTCTAATTTTAAGTACTCTATTACATAAGGAAGCTCCTAATTATGGCTGCTTGGGCACTACTGGTGTATGTACTGTCCAGTAGCTCCGATAGTCGCGCACTAAGATCGTCCACTTCTCTGTGTAAGTTCCTGGTGTAGTTGCACGTCTCTTGTAGCACCTTAGCTGCTGATACCAGAACCCAAATTAAACCATTAATTAGTTCACTTAATGAAGATTTAGTATTAAACTAGGGGATGTTGATGGGAAGGAATTGGAAATAGCTCTCGCTCTGGTTTGAAACATAAGTATCATAAAAGAATTTATTGCCCGCCATCTCAGGAACTAAGCTAAAATATTTCCCATTCCAAGTCCCACTAGTCCAGTAACTTCGAGACCTATTCCATACTAGATAACTTCGAGACCTATTCCATACTAGAAAATTCTGACTGCTTCCTGCTGGGTTGAGCTCACAAGAGAAGATCCCCATAGCAAGATCATCTGAATTCTTTCATGAAGAAATGATTTGTGAACTATTTGTCAGTTTATTTCGACCAAGTTTCCCACCTGGCAACCAAGTGGTTTGGTGATCAAAACTCTGCCAAATGAAAGCAGAGGAGTTGAGCTTGTGTTTCAAAACCAGATTTCCTGAGTTAAGAAGCACTGCTTCTGTAGAATTCAAGGCTTCAAAGGTTGAATTCGTAGACCGGATACGGATTTTGGATGAGTCAAGGAGAACTAGATTGCCCTCCTCTTAGGAGTTTTAGCTGTGAAGAGAACTTATCAGAGATGGGATATCTCTGTTTGCCTCCCAAATGATTGTCCTTTCTGTGATCTTTCTGTACCATATACCTATGTAGTATGGTCTGGTCTCCAGAAATAGATTCACCAGCAGAGATGGTGCTAGCTGCATTAGCATGAAGGGTTCTGAGAAACAAGCAATAAAAAAGAAGAGAGAATAACCATGAACTTTCTTTGATACCCAAATATTTTCTGCTATTCGATCTGAAGAGGGTTTTATGCCTGGGTGCAAGGAAAAGCATCTTTAAATTAACACAAGTACATAACAATCCAAAATCCAAACTATTTTCTGCTTGTATGATTGATGAAGTTGTTTCTTACACATTTATGAGGGTTGAACATGCGCAGGTGTTCCAATGAAGAGAATCCAAGAGTGAAACCATACAAATTCTCAAACCAGAGGCTCAGCGATCTGGGTCTTGAGTTCACACCTGTGAAGGAAGCCCTCTGTGATAACGTGATAAGCCTGCAACAGAAAGGTCATCTTGTTGTTCTTCCTCAGCCGAACAAAGACTCCTAGGCCTGAGCAGATCCTCATACTTGAGTCAATCTTCAACAGTGGGATGGTTAACCCTCCCAAATTGTTTTGCTAATCATTGGAAACAGTTTAAGGATACTTATAAATTTTGATGTGTGGAATAAATTAGACACAAGGCCATCCTTAATAAATAATAAACTAACAAATAAAACCTCAATGAATTAGTTCTAGGAAATGAGATAAGACAAATTTAAGATAGTTGAAAGACAATAAAGAAGCAAACAAAGAAAAAGAAAAGGAAATTTGCTCAAGTTCATCATGTGGCTCCCAAAGCTGTGGTCGACACTTTGAGCTTTATCAGCTTCATACAATATCCAGGATTATTGGCAAAGGTAAAGAATCAAGTTCAGATCAACCAGGGATTAAAATCACCAAAGTAAGTTCATCCTGAGAGTAGGGAATTTGTGAGTAAAACTTTATATCAGCTACAGCTACCTCCCTGCATATCATCTACAAAACTGGCACCTTACGATATCCTTCCTCCCCAAGCAGAATTGGTACATAAAGTACTATCCAGTCCACACATTTTTTTGCCATGTTCTAGCACAAATCGATATGGGTATCCTTTTAGCTCAAAACACAATCCCACGAGGACTAACTGAATTTCATTTTTGGCCATCACTAGCATTCCAGCATGGGAAAAGGAGCTTACAAATGGGAATATTTGAAATACTTAAAACAATACCAAGCTTTAGCTTTTGCTCCAAACAGCAAGTCATTGAGTGCATTAACATTATATCACCTACAAGTTTTTGCCTACACCCCTTCTGTTGCCAAGTTCTTCAACCGATAGCCTTTGTCATCATTAGCATGAAAACTCAAATACCAGTCCCTCGAAACACTTGGCAATGTAGCATCAAATTTCATCTCTGATTTTAAACCAAAACCAAGTTAAATCAAACAACACTCCTCCATCCGAACAAGACTAGAACTGCAGCAAAACAAAAGCTTAAGATTCTGCTGAACCAGGAAAAACCTCAAATCCCAGTCCCGTCATTGACGACAGGCCACTGCCTGACAAGTCCCTCTTCACGGATTCTGGTGACTGAGGCATTCTAAGACTTGAATGGATTGCTGCAGTAAGTACAGAACATTATACCTACTAGAAGCCAAGTAATTTGCATTCGATGACCAACAGAAAATTAAATAAACCAATCTCTAATCATAGAATTCTTCTATTTAGAGAGTTAGAATCGAAATGAACTAACATAAACATTTTATCATTTCTGCAATACCAATTCATCTCCCACAATAACCCATTACCCCAACTACCCATAAAAAAAGGCAGAGAAGAAACAAGAAGTCTTCTTCTCACAAGTGGAACATAAAATTTAAGGATATAACTGATCATATGCATATTTTGGAGGAACGTTGACCATATTCATTATGTGACGATTTATATCAGAAAACATTGAAAAATTGTAAACAAAACCAATTTCTCAATCAAAAGCAGCTGTTTTTCTACACCCCAAAATGAAGAATACATTAATAAAAAAATAAAATAAAATAAAATAAAAAGAAGAGGATTCATCTATTCCAGTACAACCGTAGCTCCCAACTCTTTGAGCTTCTCAACAATCGGATTAGCTTCCTCCTTAGTAATCCCCTTCTTGAGGACAATTGGAGCCTTTTCCACTAATTCCTTGGCTTCCTTCAACCCCAAATCGGTAAAAGTCCTAACTTCCTTAATGATCTTTATCTTGGCAGCCGCATCAAACTTCTCGAGCTTTATATCAAACGCCGTCTTCTCGGCAGCCTTTGCATCAGTCGCCGCTGAGCCACCTCCCGCTGACGCAGATCCCGATGAATCAAGACCAGAGATTGCAGGTCCATACTTGTTTAACCCTAATTTCAACCTGAACAGGATTGAATAATCATGCCTTTCCAGCTTATTCAAACCGAGAAGCTCGTCTGCGATTCTCTCGAGCTTCTGCGATGTCGTCGCGGTGGTGGTAGCGGTGGAGCAAAGAGATCGGCGAAGAAGCCTGATACCTGAAAGGAACTTCGTCAGGGAGTTTCTAGATTCCGTATTATCAATCCGCAAAGGTTCTTCGCTGGATTTCACCTTTACAAATTACTGAAAAAAATTAGAAGAAGAAGATGAGGGACGCGGTACATACCACGGACTGAAGTTTGCATCTCTGCGTCTCAGTAGAAGGGAAGGTGGAAGGGGTCTCTCTCTCTCTCTCTGTCTCTGTCTCTCTGTGCAAGTAGGAGAAGAGGAGGCGGAAGGGAAGGGAAAAGCTATGGGATGGGATGCAGGGTTTTACATTTTAGTGTGCGTTGGGGAAATGCGCATGGGTTTTAGCCTAGGTATTGATATATTAGATGGGCCTTACGTATATTTGTATGTATCCATACCCATTTGTGGCCCAGTTTTGATATATATTTTATGTTAATGAAATAATGATTTTATATAAATTTCATGGATAATAAGTCTTGTTTGTATATAAATTTGTATTTATAAATTATTACTCTATTTGTTGAATGATGTATATGTCTATTGCATAATTAATATATGTCTGTATTTTTAGTGAAAATATTTACATACTAAACATATACATATTAATGTCATGTGTTTATTTTTTAACTAAATATTTAGTTCTCGTTTTGAAGTCTAATTGCATTTAATACATGTACATATCTGTGCCCAAATGTTTGTTGTTCTCAAACTTACGGACTATGGGTGTAACCATCGGAATCGTCTAAACAAATACAAGCCAAATCCTTGAACCATAAAGAGTTATTGAAATGAAACTTGAGAATGCCATGTCATCTATCCACGTAACACTATTAAACCTTGTCACCCTTGTCTCTGCCAATTTCATAGGGACTTGATCCATATTTCTTCTCTTACCAAAAAATGAAAAAAGGGGAAAATTTCAGCCACACTTTCCTATTGTATGGTTTAATATCACGTATCCACCTTTTCTTGCGATAATATTACTAACTCTCTCTCTACAGATACTCAAACGTTATTTAGACTTTAAACTAACAAAATAGATAAAAAGACATTTTTACCCTAACTCCGTTCCCTTTGAATCCTAATGTGACTGATCCCATTGAAATTCTTGAGTTTCTAATACACATCATTGCCACGTCTCCCTAGTATCGTCAAGATGAAGATGGGACATTGCTCTTATATCCACTTACAAAGATTATGGAAGTGAACTCCTTTTCTTGTCCATCAATAAACTTAGCCCCTCTTCAAGGTATCTCTCTCACACCCTCCATCTCCTTTGTAAGTGGAAACCTAGGAAACCATCATTTCCTTAATCCATTTTAAAGTAAATGATTTCACCATTAATGAATTTTAGACGGTGACATATCATCTGTCAACTAATTGAATCATGTTTTCTAAAGTATAGACGAGATTTCATGTAAAAATACAAGCGATTTGTAACCGCATCTACATATCCATCTGATCGTATATGTATTACAATATTATAATACAGAAGATGTTAGTGATATTGTCGGAAAAAAAAAAAAAAATAGGCATGTGATATTAAATTATACCGTAGGGGTGTGAGTGAAATTTTCCCCAAAAAATTCCACCCTCACTTCTACCCAAAAAAATAAAAAAATAAATAAAAAATCAACTTTCCCAAACTGAACTTTTTTTTTTTTTTTTCCCTCATCTTCCTCTTCTGGGAGTCCCTGGAAACGTTGGTTTATTACCATACCACCATACCATACCAGGTGCCGTTGATGGAAAAGTTAACCCACAGAAACACCGAATTTGAAATTGACTAGAGCCATTCTTCTTCCTTTACTTTCCCTCATCTCTGTTCTCCTCCTCTACTAAAACTGAACCACTTCCCCACTCATCCATTCTGTAACGGGAACCATTGTTGAACATCTCCACCAATGCCGACCTCAATTCTGTCTACCTCTTCTACTCTCTTTCCTCATCTTTCTCCCGTTACTACCTCCTCTTCTCATTCAACTCTTAGAGCCCTACCTCTCTCTTTTTTCCCTAGAAACCCATCTCTGAAAACTCCTCTCTCGATGAACAAACGAACTAGCTTAAGCGTCCGATCAACAGTAGCCATCGAGAAAGAGACACCGCAGAGCGAACGCCCAGATACGTTTCTCCGTGAATCCGACGGTCCATCGTCCTCCATTAGGGCTCGCTTCGAGAAAATGATCAGAGATGCTCAAGACAGTGTCTGCGAGGCTATAGAGGCCGTCGATGGCGGCGGCAAGTTCGAGGAGGATGTGTGGTCGAGGTCTGGTGGTGGTGGCGGTATCAGCAGAGTCTTGCAGGACGGTGGAGTGTGGGAGAAAGCTGGTGTTAATATTTCTGTTGTCTATGGAATGATGCCCCCTGAAGCTTATAGAGCTGCCAGGGGTGAGAATTCGGCAGAGAAGCCTGGTCCTGTACCATTCTTCGCCGCCGGAATCAGTTCGGTATGTAGCTCGTAAATTCACTTGCGGAATAAAGTAGTTATAGACGGATATTTGTTAGTCTTATTTGTATGGGACGTTAGAGATATACAATGCATATTGTTAGAGTTGAATTTTATATATATATTTTTTTGTTGGTTTATTGAAATTATGGTTTTTTTTCCGCCGAAGATAGGTGGTTGAATTGGTAATTCTGTTAATGGTTTCCCTGTCGTGTGTGGAACTGTGGATAAGCTTATTCTAATTTGTCAATGTAGGTGTTCTCCCTTGTCCTGGTGGCTGTAAATTGTCTATACTAATAAGTTGTTCACTCATGGATGAGGTCAAAATTGTGTTATTTTAAATGGCTTTAGCCAATTTCTCTTGCTACCAAATTGGAAATATCTTGTTGATTTTGACTGATTTGTATTGATTCTTGTTCTGAGGATCAACTATTTCTTTTTCCTTTTCCCTTTTGTTTTTTTTTGTTTTTTTTTTGGTGACTTGTCTTTTCCTCAGTGTAAAAGTTCGGTTGTTGCATATTCTTCCTTAGAGGTTAACCTGGCAACCACTATATAAATGTTTGCAGAGTATTTAGTTCTGAGATAAGCAGTAGTCCAGAATTCCAAAATATATTTTCTGCAAATGTTGCTATGTCTAGCTCTGTAAGATGGTGTATGTTTCTATCCTTTAAATCTACTTTTTTTTTTTTTTTTTTTGGTCAGGTTTTGCACCCTAAGAACCCTTTTGCACCAACTTTACACTTTAACTATCGGTACTTTGAAACAGATGCTCCAAAAGGTACTCCACTTGCAAGTTGTATTGTCACTTTGATTATTCTAATCCTTGAACAACTCTCTATTGTTATCTTTCTTTAATAAGCATATGTTTCTGTGGGTGTCCTTCAAGTTGTCTCTTAAAATTTTATTTTATTTTATTTTATTTTCTCATTTGGAGAAGACACTTCTAACTTAGATATGCTTATTTTCCGTATTTCTATTCTACTTCTTTGTGGTTCTTTTTATGGATTTTATACAGCAATCCCAATGTTAGCTGGTACGCTTAGTTCTCTATTAACTATGAGAGTGACAGGTGTAAATCGGGTATGATTAATTATCTAGGTAACTGTGAGAGTGACAGACTCAGTATCCTAATACATTTTGTCAACGTCCGGACTCGAAAAGCAATGTTGTATTCTATCTTTTATTCCATTGGTCCATGTAAATTCTATAGAGACAGAAAGAAGAATTGAGAAAAGAGATGGAGAGAAAAAGAAGAGGCTACTGCAACTTTGGGAGCCTTAATCTATGTGATTGAGACTCCCTCTTCACTTCAATATATAATAATGAGCACAACCCTAAAAGGGTATAATAAACAAATCACAAGAAATAAAAGAAAAGAAAGGAGAAGATGCACTAGCGTGCCTCAGGCCAGCACTAATCCCGAGGGCCTCTCCCTCTCTCGCGATAATCATAACAGTCCACTCAAGCTGGAGCATATATATCTATCATGCTTAGCTTATTACAAATAGAAGTAATTCTCCCACTCCCAACAGACTTAGTAAACACATCAACAAGTTGTTCTCTTGTATGAACATGGCAGGGTGAAATAATCCCTTGCAGAAGCTTAATTTTAATATTGCGTAATCTTAATTGTATAAATCAACCCTTGCACCAGACTCCGAGTCTGATTTTTCCAGTAGCAATGGCAAAACTAAAGATTACCTTAGTTGAGGTGTCTGAGAACATATGATTAGAGGCAACGCAGGATTCTCTCTAAGCAATGAAAAAGCTAACGTTTTCATGGCTCTAGTTTTAGCAAATGACACTTCATTGTGATGGCAGCTCTTTAGGCAATCCAGGGCCATCAAGTATTTGAGTTGTTATTAGATGTGCTATTGTTGAAGGAGATCTGCAAATGTCCCTGGCCGGATCATGAATACAAGGGAGGAACCTTGGCACTTATACAACTCTTATATGGCCCATCAAGAAGTTCTCTACTCAGCTCAAATTTGTTGTTCAATGGATAAATTATATGGCTGCTGAATCGGCAAGGCAAGGAGTGGTGCAATGTACGATGTTTTTTTGGGATGGGATTACTTTAGAGCTACACTTTTTAGCTGTTCTTCGGTTAGCTCTTTAAGCTGCGACCCTTTTGAAGTGGTGCTCTACTATTTACACTGTGTAAAAAAAAATCTGGTAATTTTCAGCAAAAAACCCTCTTTCTTAGTCATTTAAAAAAATATTTATATAATTTTGATTACTAAACTTATAGGAGGAAAATTCTGATAAGTGGTGAGTTATATACTTTAGGTGGAACTGTCATCTCCTTATTTCCGTCGTTGGGACTTCATGCGTTTATTTACTCTTTGTGCATGGAAAAATGGTGCCAGCATGCTATTCCACCTGCTGAAATGGTGTCAATGAATGAATGAAGTAAGTATCATTTCTTATTCAGAATAGAAAGGTAGAGATGACAAGTTGAATAATATTCACTGAATGGCAATACAGGGTTGATCCAGAATCTCATTCTATATATGCAAGGAAAATCCTTTCCTGAACTGACTCTGTTCTTAGTTTTACATTCCAAGTGATCCAGGGTAAGAGAGAAAACTCGACAAAATGAATCCCAAGTAAGAACTAAGTTATAATTAAGTAATTTAAGTCGGTCCTGGGTAGAGTCAGAAGACTCAGAACCTCAATAAGAAGAAGTTACATAAGAAACTTTATGGTTAAGTTAGGCCTTATCACCAGTTCGAACATAAACTTCCAAAACAATTGGCCAACTATAGGGTGGTCAAGCAACTGAAGCCTAGGTCTTCGTGCAGCTGCAACTGTTGATGGATGGATGATTTTGCTGTTTGGAAGGGCAACAATGAAAAACATGACCATGGAAACGCCCCAGGAATCCTGTTTCCTGTTGTCTACTTCTTGTTCCCTATCCATAGATGCTTGCTCATTCAATCTTGCAGTACTTATGATAAAATTTGGGTGACCAAGAGAGGTCTACTTTCCCACTGTTACATGGAACACTGGAAGAGTGGAAGGGCTCCGCTAGATACTCAATTAGACACAATAATACATCCAGAAGTTCCTCCTATTCTCATGGCCTACAATCTACTGCACACCATTAAAGGTGTCTGTCCATGTCCTGATTGCATAGCTGTTAAGAGGCCTCATTGTTGTCATCTGCCCAATTCTTTCATCCGTGTTTGGCAATAGTCACTCATTGCCATCAGTTTTCTACTCTCTTCTATATGTCCATTTGCTGAGTAGTGGATTGCCAACCAGAAAACCAACTGATAGCATCCCATTACTGCTCCTGTTCAAGAAGAGTATAATTATTCAGTTGCAACTTGCATGTATATATATATATATATATATGAAATATAGATTAGGGATCTCAATGTAATGCCTTTTAGGCTTTAAGAAAGGAAACAAAAATGGCTGGCTGGCATCATTGATCAAGATAGAATCTGTGGAAGACAATTTAAGTGAAATATCTACTGGCCATTGCATCCCTTTCCTTTTCTAATGGTATTGGTTGTTGGCTTAACTAAATGCACTTCTGCAAGAATAGAATGCACCGTCCACGAAAAGTGTTGGAAGGGGTGCTCTAGCTAAATTAAATGATTGGTAGTATTTACAAATAATGCAATCTCATGATTGCATCCATTGTAAAGACCACGTCACTTAGAACCTGCTAGAATGAATTCAAATTTCTCCTCGTACTGTAAAAAAGTCAAGTTTCTGCATTTTTTTTTTCTGGTTAAAATTCTTGAATCTCTCTAGAAATCATTTTCTGTTCCCCCCTTTTTTTTTTTTTTTGACATGATTTAAATTTAATAGATCTGCTAAGATTGAATACTATCTTAAATGGTATTAGTACTTCAATCTTGAACAAAAGGCCATTCAGTCTTGCACTGTTGATAATACATCTTCAAAATATTGGGATGCAGATGCTCCTGGAGCACCTAGACAATGGTGGTTTGGTGGAGGTACTGATTTGACTCCTGCCTATATCTTCGAGGAGGATGTCAAACACTTTCATACGGTATATACATATGATACGTTATGTGCTTTGGTATTACATTTTCGGAGTTTTGCTTCTTTTCACCCCAAATATCTTATGCTCCTATTGTTAAAGTCTTAGAGTCATTTTGTTCTCTTTTCCTCATAAATAATTTTTTAGCAAAAGACCATTTTGTATTTAGAGATTTAAAGAAGCGTTTGACAGGTTAGAATTACACATGGTTTTCTGAAATAGCTGACAGTTTTTTCTTTTTCCTGTCTCCATCTCTTCCTGTTTTGGGTGTACAAGCAGGTAGTGGCTTGAGATGTGTTAAATCCTAAGCCTAGTTTTCTCATATGAATTCTGTCAGGCTTCACCCACTAAGCATGCTTAGCTTTTTCGACAAACTGGGGCCCTAATTAAATAGAAAGTGATAAAGATGTTAGGTCAATCTAATTTATATATGTTTTATGTGTGCTAGATACTATGTTATATGTGATGTTTTAGCATTTTCATCTGGCGTTTTGACATGAGCTTTCTCATTTAGGTTAATAAAAATGCGTGTGATAAATTTGATCCAAGTTTCTACCCCAGATTCAAGAAATGGTGCGATGATTATTTCTTTATTAAGGTAGACCCACGATTCACTCTTTCTGCTATAATATTTTTTATATGATTTTACACAGTTTAGAGTTTTCTTTTATTATTCTTTATAGCTGGTTTGAAGCACACAACTCTTCATTTCATTTGAAATAAGTATATGTGGGGCTTTGGTTCAAAGTTAAAGGAAGGCCATACGCAAGGAGATTTGTTGTGGAGATCAACATATTTAAAAAGGTAGTGGGAGTAGATGTAACTGTGACTCTATTAGAGCAGAAGCTCTTGCTTTTCCCCTGAGAGGTATAATCGCTTCCTTGGGAATTGATTGTTAATGGAGGCGGATTTTTATTATCATTAGCAGGTATTGAAGGCGGCCTTGCAGTGGTTGGAGGTGATATCTGCATGTGTAGGAGAGGCCTATGTCTTGTCTTCCAGGTTAGAACTTAGAACATCTGATTCTAATGAAAGCCAAAAATGTGGCTGTCAACTAAGAAAGGAGGGTTGTCATCTGGCCTCATTTTACAGTGTTACTTTTCTTCTGGTGTAATTTCTATCTTTAATTTCTTTGTTCTAGGTTGTTTTGTTTTGGCTCAATTATTTTGGGCCTCCCCATTCCTTGTCTACCCCACCTTTCCTTTCCCCACTTCAATTGCATCCCTTCTTGTTGGTGAAAAAAATATCTGTTAGGATTTTCAAGAAATTAACTTATTTATGTTTCCATTGTCGTAGGAAGTTACTCAAAGTGATGCTCTCAGGTATTCAAATGCTTTAATTTAAAGTCACACCAACTTTGTAGTCATTGTGCATCCATACAGGTCCTTTGTCCTTGGGGGAAAATTGTGTCTACGATCTAGCAAATTGCACTAAGTCACGTGTTTTTGACAGTCTCCTAATAGGTTTGCACTTGAAGCTTTGGGTTTTCTTCTGGAAAGTTGGCATATTTTCCTAGTTAGAGAAAGATGCTTAGCATAACCATAAGTAGAGTGAATTGTTAGATACTGGTAATGTGAGGGTAGGGTGGGATATATGGTTTCTTGAAGGTCCTCTCAGTTGCTTATATTCTTAACTCATCAAAATGATTGATCTGAAGTGGGTGAAAGAGCAGGGAGAAAAGTCTGAAAGTCACTAATAGAGGGTTAAAAAGGGGTGACATTTTGATTTTGTTGTGCCTCATCTGCAAGCCCTTCTGGTAGCCTCAGCTTTCTGCCACAAGGCAGTGCCTGTTAACACACCGACTTTGTGGAATCTGGTCTACATCATAATCTAATCATAGGTTATTTTTCAATCCAATTCAACATCATTATGTGTCAGAGTATATATAATGGGCAACTAGTTCAGATAAGTCATCAAATTTTAATATCAGAATGAATCGGCATCATGTGATGTGACAGAAATGGGCAAGGCAGCTGGAAAAGCTCCCATTCGAGGAGCAAAGGAGCAGCTGGAAAATCCCCCCCCACCCACCCTAAACTGTTAAAAAATTGTTTATATGGGCAATATTTACTAATATTCATAGGTAATACCTGCAGCACCGAGGGGAAAGACGTGGGCTTGGAGGAATATTTTTTGATGATCTTAATGATTATGATCAAGAGATGCTTCTTGCCTTTGCATCTGGTAATTGCTTGGACAATTGTACCAGATGTTTCTCTATATACCTCATCTTCTTAACATTAATAACCCAATTTCTTCTTGCAGAATGTACAAAATCTGTAGTTCCTGCATACATACCAATTATTGAGCGACGGAAGGATATGCCATTTACAGATCGGAATAAGGCATGGCAGCAATTACGTAGGGGACGCTACGTGGAATTCAACTTGGTATAACTATTATGTTGAATGTGAAATTAGATGTAGCATTTTTGCTGTCTCAAAGTATGTCAAATCAACCATTTGTTTTGTGAAATGTGAAGGTTTACGATCGTGGTACGACATTTGGACTAAAGACAGGAGGCCGTATCGAGAGTATTCTTGTTTCTCTCCCACTCACAGCACGATGGGAATATGACAGTGTAAGTTTCATGAATTGATTGGTCATGTATGGTAATAGCTGAGTTTGTTAACTAATTAAATTATCTTTGCTTGCAGAAACCAGAAGAGGGAAGTGAAGAATGGAAACTATTAGATGCCTGCATCAACCCTAAGGAATGGATCTGACCTCCAAAGGATGGCATGGTATCATTTTGGGTGGTAGCCTACATTTGCTTAGTACCTATATTGAAAATCATGCAAAAATTTCTGGATGTACGTTGCTGATCTGAAGGGAGGAATTGTAATTCACTGATAGAGTTTTGTGAAGAGTGCCATGAATAAATTGTGTGACAGCGCAGAAGTTTGTGTACTAACTAATTTTTTTGGATGGGAAGATTTGTATTGTTGTAATCCCATTGCTTTACTTTCAACTGAGCTAGAATAACAATGTTAAGCCCATGACATCCATTGTAGTGTTGTTATCGTATTGCTGTTGGATGCTATAGCCCATGACATTTAAAATATCATTTGTATGAAAAAAAAATATTACAACGAAACAAACAGGGGCTTTGCAAAGTGATACCATTGGACATTGGAGTTAAAAGTTATTTTATCTAGATAAATTAAGGACTAAATTGGTTTGAACCATTCAATCATCATGTTTATGGTTTCAACTAGAATACATTTCAAGTGGACAAAAATTGTTTTTGGGTATACATTCTTATTTTGGATTGTTGATTGCAATAAGAGAATGCGATCTATTTTAGAATGTGATCTCTTATCCATTCTGCATTTTGAGTCCAGAACGAAAATATCTCACTGTTAGGGGTGGAAAACACCCCCCCCAATAAAAAGTTGCCATGTGGCACATTGAGCGGTCTCAGTCGACTTGACTCAACACGGTTACACGCGGTCTCGGACTCTTAGAAGTCGACGCCTACTAGGACATGTCGCCTGGTTGGACATACATCCGAAGCCACGTGTCTTTAACCAGATCCCGCACGATGCGTGTGGGAAACCTTCTCCTATTAGCCTTCGTGATCAAAGTTTTTATTTGGTAACACGGAGTTTAATATTAACGAGACACTTGTCATGCTTCCTCTTGTAGACCCGGTAGCCCATGCTGAGGTATTTCAGTCCCACTCAGAGTCTAGGACTTGAGAGTCGCACGTTGCGACACCTGGTAATCCTTCCTGCGTACGCTATGCAGAATCTAGGTACCTTTAAGACTCTTACCTCTACTTATAAATACAACTGATTCCCTAAAGTAAAAGGATCTAATTACTTTTCTTTTGCACTCAAATTCTTTCTATAAACCCCTTTTTTAAACTGGAGTTTGTTTCTTGCAAGTTCCTAATTGTTTATGTATAAGAATTTGACCTAGACATCAGAGTGTACCCTAGGCTTAGTTGTCCTACTCCCTTACCTAATCTTTGTGATTGTAGATCATCAAAGATCGGCAACGATTTCCAACCATCTCTATAGTCCATTTCGAAATTTCAATTCAATGGTAAAAATACATTCCCTATTCTAAGAATGCAATACCAAACACGGCCTAAGTATACTGAAGTCCCGAATCCCATTTCCCAATTGTGGGCTTAAAAGGATCTGCTCACTTGGGCTCGTTCTGAGCGTGCTATAAGTATGAAACCCAAGGTCGGTTTGTATCTGGACTCGGGCTTGCCCAGGCCCCCAACTGCTCGAACCGACCGATGCCCATTAATCCACCCGTTAACCTAATTGCCGCCTCCTCCTCCTCCTTCTCCTTCTCCTTCTCTTTCTCTTGTGATAAATCTCCCATTCTCTTCACAGAGCCACTTTCTCAAGGCTCTCAGTCCACGACCTCCTCTAGCCACCAAGAGCGCACCGACCTTAGCGTTACTGCTCTCTGTCTCTGTTCGAGTCGCTCTTGTATATTCAAGGTAGTTCTCCTCCTTTTTTTTTTTTTTTAATGGCATTAAGTTCCCCCTGTTCATTTGTTCCCTTTATGTCAAAGCATGATTCATGTAGCCGACCCATTAAGTTGGGATAAGTCTTAGTTGAGCTGTGTATATGATGTTAGTATTTACAATTATTTGTATTCTGGTTTGTAATGGTGAAGGTGTTCAACAATGGCGAAGTCTTTGAGATCTAAAAGGGAAAAGAGATTGAGGACTCTTAGGAGAGAAATAGTGGAGCCTTTTTATGAAAAGATGAATGATGCAAAGCTCGCTGCTCAAGAAGCAGCCCTACATGCTCCGAAGCTCCCTGTACGACCCATCAAAAACGACAGCACTAAGATGGAAATCACAAGCACTTCCAATGCAGACATGGGTAATTTGATTATTCTGCACATATTATTTCAATTTGTGAGCAAATATTATTTCTGTTTATTCTAATGTCAGAATGGTAAATTTCTCTTCTTTCGTTTTTACTTTTTGTTTTCTGGTGTTTTGTTTATTTTGGGTCCATCATTCTAATGCTTCTTCCACTCTTCTCCCCACAAAAATTAGTTTCTTAGCTCTTTTTTTTTCTGCAAACTTGTACCGGTTTAGGTTCTGTTTGTTTCATTGTAAAATTTTCTGATTGAACTGATATTTTACATGAAAGTCGTCCCCCATGTTAGAATTTTCCTATATTTTCAGTACCTTATTTTGTATTTTACGTTAAAACAAACAATGGGAAATCTTATTTTACAGGAAAATTTTTCTTTTCCTATTTTTACATGGAAACAAACGAAGCCTTTGGATAAAATATTTTATGCAAAAACGGATTGTAATTTAGGATTAGATTATTAGGTTATCTGCTCGTTCCATTAGTAATCACTAATAAAAGCCAGCAAATGATATGACTGATCTCATGACCAAACAGGGGTAGTGAGACCTGGATTGTGGCTTATCAGAGTTGGGCGTATAGATTCAATGTGCCATTGTATTGCTTTTTCTTGTCCCTTAATTTTTCCTTGTTTGAGTGGGCATCTGGCCTTCTTATTGGTTGTACTTCTTCTTTTTTCTTCATGGGATCTTCTATATGGGGTGTTTTGAGGAGGGGTAGACAACAAACTATGCAAAAAGAAAAATCGAATGTAAGCTATGACACAGCAACAACAACAACAACAACAACAACAACATCGTGATGGGATAAGGCCCTGGGTGCAAATCACTTCTGTTGTGTTCTTCTTGATGCTTTTCATTTTTTTCTTGTTTCTATGTTTTTTTGTAGATGACCCTTGTTAAATTTACCTCTATTGTTTAGGGAAATTTGCCACTTCACAGCTCAAACAGTTAAGCTTATTTGTTTGGCTCATGTAACTCTGCCATTTGGCAGGATGATGTGACAATTCCAACTGTTGGATGGAAGGGCAGAGTGTCAATTGGCCACATGTCCAATTCCAGGATCATATTCAATTAATATTCTCTCACGTATGTCCATGCACAAATTTATTTTCAGCTATCCATGTATTGGAATGCATCCTCCCAAGACCTATATTTCCATAGCTTCAATTTGCTGCTTGGTCAAGTCCAACTGGGCTAAAGCTTGACAGGGGAGCAGGGGGACCTTAGCTTCTACCTGTCCACAAAATTTGGGTCCCATTCAATATTATGCCACATGACAGATTTTTGGGCCAACCGGTTATACTTTGCCTGTTTGTTTATTCATAAGAATTCCCATTCATAGGAATTTCCATTCAGTTCACAAACTCTCTCTCTCTCTCTCTCTCTCTCTCTCTCTCTCTCTCTCTCTCTCTCTCACGCACACACACACACACACAGAGAGTTTTGTACACTTATTTGTTTCTGTGATTCCTCGAGTACATGTTTTAATTAAGTTGTTGATTTTTGTAAGTTGGTAATTGTAGTACTGTATTTATTTTACTATTTTTTAGTGAATAGTTCTTTATTAGGTTTAAAAAGGGTGTAGCTAAGGAAAAAGTCTAAAAAGTAAGAGGCAACACTTCTTTGTTTTATATAAATCAATGTTTCTTAACACATATTATACTTGTTTAACATGTGTTCTTATAGAATACACATTTTTTCTTACTATTTTTTGAAATATCCGTTTAAAAACGTCTTTTTGAATGATATGTACAAATACGCTTATCATATGCACATTATACACGTATTTACTAACGATGAACAGAACGATAATTGAAGAAATGAAAGGAGGAGGAAGCTAATAGCTTACCTGAAGACAAAGATTCAGAATCACAGGAAAGGAGATTAGAGAAAACCAACAGCTCTCACGATGCTGTTAGGCCATGCAGGCACACTCAAACCAACTCTCAATTTTCCATTTAGTCAATCTAATTGTTCATCTGGAACATGCATATATAAAGAAGAAAAAGACTAAATTAAAACAGAAACTGAATATTAGAAACTAAGTTGTAGTCAAGTTGGAAACTAACAAACTAGGAAACTAGTCAAATTACTACTAAAACAAGAACTACATATCTAAACTTTCCCAATATAAGAGATTACAAGATAAACTCAAATGAATAAAAACCCTAAATATCATAATGGAACGAAATGAGAATTGGACCCAGTTCTTCATGGTTTGGGTTTGGATACTTTTTCCAGATATTGTCCTGTTCCCAGTGTTCTTCCATGCCGCCATAACTGTATTTGTGCATGTTTATCTAGGAATATGTTTGACATAATAGACATTGAAAGTTATGTAGAGGCTATATTTAGAAGCCACTCCAATTGCTTAACTTAGAGTTAACTCTTGAAGTTGATGTAATTTGTGTGGATGATCATTTCATATGAGATGCTTATACTAGTTTGCCTTTCAATAGAGGGGTTTTCCTTTGCCAATAGGTGTTGTTCTGGGAAATTTTGTGAATACCTATAAAAATGCCAATGATCTAAATGAGCTAGCCATTGCTCTATAAGTTACTCTGAGTAAGAGATGGTGCAACCGTCATATACTTTTGAAGAAAAGTTTTTGAATCTAATTTAATCCTTATTATTTTCTTTCCATTAGAGTCAAAGATGTGGTGGTTTTTTGTTTAGAAAATGCATTAAGTTGCATTGAATTGAAGTCCCTAATTTTCCCACTTCATTATTTTCAGATCAGTTACTTTCCAACTGAATATGCTTTCACCTATCTGTTTAGTAGCCATGGTAGCTTTGTCTCTAAATTATTATTGGTAAAATGAAAATTTTCTGAACTTTGTGACATTTTTAATCTAGGACTTTGCCCCACTGAAGATTCACCAAAGTATTGGCAGATCTATTAGCATCGTTTATGATGAAATGCAAGAAACATTGATTGATTTTTTATGTTAAATAAAACATTGGTTGATTTTCTAGTTGCAGATGCTCGGGTATCTTGTAAAAAAGATGTCACTTTTTTTTATCATCAATATAAGCATGATGACCATTGCTGCTGCTGCTACAATAAAGATATGCTGATGGTTAGCAATCCTTGATCTGCTTTTATTTTTGGGTTGAAACCTTATCTAGTTCTGTTTTTATAGATGTGCAGATGGCTGATGGGGGAGACACAAATCATCCGAACCCGGGCTCTTTGAAACCTGTTGGTGGTGTAGGGAAGAAATGGAATAAGAAATTGAAAATGCGTAAGGGCAAGCGTCACGGAAAAGGGAAGATCAGGAGGAAGGCCAATATATGAGTGTCTCTATTGTAGGATTTGACATGTTTAAAAGTGTCCAAATATTCTGTTTGTGATGTTAAGAGGTGGTGGGTCATTTTGTCCTTGAAGAGAGGTTACTTAAAATCTTTGGATGGAGTGAGTTGATTAGTTTGATATTTGCTGGTCTTTGACTCCTTGTTCCCAAGAATACGGATCTTCTACTTGGTTACATCTTTGGAATCATTCTTGACTAACTGGATAGCGTAGTTGGGAAGAATGAATATGTTTTACAAAAAGAAGAAATTATGCTTGCGTATGGCTTCCATTGAGGCATTACCCAAACTAGATTCCAGGGTAAAACGTATGCACATCCCTTTTGATTGTGTCATAGGTTGACTCCATACTTTGATTTAGATACTTAACCAGGACAAATGAAGAAACAGTAATATATGGAGGGGCAAGATACTTTATTAAATATTAGGGCTGTGTTTCTAAAACCAAAATTGAGCAATCAATCTCCATCAAAGTTTTAACGCAAAACCCAATCCAGCAGTGGCAGAAGCGAAGGATTGTGTAACCCTATAGGAATCAAAGAAAGCCAATTTCTTAAGAACATGTGAAATCAAACTTGGCATGCATTAGGGCTTCCTTGCAATGCTTCAAATTAAAAATTACAGGGGAAGGTTTGTAAATTTTCCGAGGATAAATATTCATTCATGTATATAACCTGCGAGAACATACAATGGAATGATGGATGATGATTTCAAAGTCTGCTATGAGTACTTTCTTTCCCACTCCAAAATATTACTACAATTATGGACATTTAGAACTATGCACTTCTTTTCACATTGGTCCCCTCCTCCCCCCTTCCTCCCGGGGAAAAAAACAGAGACTAACCATTGTTAAAGCTTCAACTGCAAGTGAAGCTGTCTCATCTATCATTGTTGTTAGTAGGCCAGTCCAGAAACTTGTAACCCTGTAATGAGGATGGCATGTAAGTCTGTGAAGATGAAGGGTGATCAGGAGTGTAAAGATAACCCTTACCATACCCAAGTTCATTCATTAGCTTTGTTGGAGCATTCCTCAAATGGAGGGGTACACCCTCATTCTGTCCCCCTGATTCCTTCACTAATTTCTGTGCAGCTCCTATTGCCCTGTAAACAGAAACAGACTTAGGAGCCAGAGCTAGGTAGGCTACACACTGTGCAAGAATCACATTGCACTCAGGCATGCCGATGAAATGACAAGCTTGGTAGCAAGCAACAGCTTGGTTGAGTGCCAATGGGTCAGCCAATCCCACATCCTCACTTGCAAACCTTACTAACCGCCTGGCAATGTAAAGTGGCTCTTCCCCTCCTTCCAACATTCTTGCCAACCAGTAGATTGCTGCATCAGCATCATTCCCCCTCATCGATTTATGGAGGGCACTGATGAGGTTATAGTGTTCTTCCCCAGCTTTGTCATAAACCAGGTGCTTACACTGGAGAGCTTCCTTGGCATCATCAAGGGTGACAATGGCCACATTTAAACCAATCCCATTATCTTCACTCCCTGAAAGATTGGATTTTTCATTGGTTGCCATAGTTGCACTTGAAGCATCATTCACATTGGAGACTTGTCGATGATGGGTTATTCGAATTCGAGCTGCAGCAGATGTAGCTGATATTTCCAAGGCATTCAGAGCAACCCGAGCATCCCCGTCGCAATTCATGGAGAGAAAATCAATGGCTTCATCATCCACCTTGACACTAACCCTCACGCTTTGGGCCAACCCCTTCTGCGTATCATCAGTTGCTCGATTAAGCAACCTAGCTATGTGGTTGGGCTGCAGCGGCTTAAGCGTAAGAACCCTACACCTTGATAGCAACGGTGTAGTCAGGTGAAACGACGGGTTCTCAGTGGTTGCCCCCATGAACACAATACTCCCATCTTCGATTACAGGCAAGAACGAATCCAGCTGAGATTTATTAAACCTATGAACCTCATCAACAAACAAAACCGTCCTCTTGTTCATCAACTTCTTCATTTTCTTAGCGTCCTCAACGGCGTCTCTAACGTCCTTAACCCCAGCAGTTACAGCCGACAAAGAAACGAAACGATACGAAACAGAAGCAGAATTAGCAATGGCTTTGGCGATTGAGGTCTTACCAGTGCCAGGGGGTCCCCAGAACACAATGGAAGGTAAACGATCACAGTCCAAGGCCGATCGAAGAACTGAATTCTTGCCCAGAAGGTGGTCTTGTCCAACGACCTCATCAATGATACGAGGGCGCATTCGCTCAGATAAGGGCTCATGGAGTTTCTCTGAAGGTGACTTCTGAGAAAAGTTCGGCCATATACAGAGCTTGGGACGTTTGCGGTGAGATTCTTCACAGTCAGACTCCTTTTCCACGACTGTGATTTTTTCAGGGATGTGGTTCGTTCCATTACATGGGATTTGGATTTGAGGGGAGGAAATTCCTGATTGGGGAGATGATGATTTAGAGTGGAAGAAACGATCAAGTTTGGGTTGGAAAGGGGAAGGATTATGATTAGGACTAGGATTAGGATTAGGGTTAGGATTAGGGTTAGGGCTAGGGCTAGGGCTAGGGTTAGGATTGGGGCTAGAAGAGGGTTTGTGGCTGAGGATCCATTCGGTGGCTTTGATAGTGGATTTGCCTCCGGTAGCTGCTAAAGCTTGAGCAGCCAGTTCTTGAGGGAAACCCATGTCCAAGAGCTGCTCCATCTCCATCTCCATCTCCATCTCCATCTCACTCTCTGTGTGTTCAGTAAAATGGAGTTTAGTATCTACACTTTCTCCTGATAGAAATGTCTTTCTAACTTATACAATTTCGCCAATTTTAACTGCAGAACGAAGGAGAGAGAATTGCAGGATGGATGAGATGAAGAAGAAGATGGATAAATTATTATATTCGCACATGCCCCTCGTCTTTATTAATAATTGCCACCCATCCCCTTTTTTTTCCTTTCCTTTTTTCTGTAAGAGCTTTTTAATAATTTCATTTCTTACACTTCATATGAAGGAAAGGTAGCAACTTTTTCCTGTACTTTGTAATACACATGTGACCAGTGGGAGGATGAAAGTTCCATCTTGCCATATAGAAATGACAAACAACAAAGTGATTAATCGGGTTCGGTTTTGATTTGGTTATGAATATAATGAATATAAATCAAAATCGAACAGATTACATATGGTTTGCCTTGATTTGGTTTTTAGCGGTTGTAAATCAAAATTGAACTGAAACATTCCTAATGGGTTTTTCTAGTTATAACAAGGTCAACGATAAAATCTTAGATAATTAGAAAGACGTAGTGCCTAAGAAAGGTCCGAAAACACTAGGAGTGAAGCTACCGAACAAGGGTAGCAGAAGTATTAGTAAATACATGAATCAAATATGGAGACGAATTGAGGGTTACAACGTAGGCTGGTAGAGACCTTGCATGCATGCAATGCTCTCAAATCAGCATTTCTTCAATCCATTATTAGAAACCACAAATTGTAATCCTTCATTTTCATCGTCAAATATGTGTCAGCCTCCAAATGAAATACCAAAAATGCCTTTTTGTAGATTGAGGCTTCCGTGATGGTCCAATGAATATGCATTAAAAGGGATCGATTACAACTATAACCCTTTTTACGTTCAAACAGATCCATCCTTAATTGAAGATCAAAAATAATCTTGCATATATTTGAAGGGTTATAGTTCTTCAAGTAGCCTCTACATTATACTTTTGGGACATTCTCCTTAGTTATCTATGCAACAATGGGTAGTTCATATTTTATGTTTGGGTCATTGTAAGTCCTCATCACCTTTGTCATCATAACATCTTTTTTTTTTAGAAATCAGAGACATTTTAAACATGCAGGATGTCGTGAAAGTATTTTAGTTATTTAGGTCATAAAAGAAATTTAAAAAAAAATAAATAAAATGAAGTAAAAAATATATATAAAAAAGGAACATAAAAAGAGTGAGAAATGGATATTTGAAGATTAAAAAAAAAAAAAAAAGGGTAAAAGACAGTTACCTCCCCTGTAACTTACCTTATTAGCCGTTGACCCCAAATGTTTCAAAAAAGACAGTTACCTCCCCTAAATAACTATTAAAATCCAAATAGTCCTAATTTTTAACGGTGTTAAAGTTAAATTTTTTATGAACAACTCTACCTTCAATCTTTTATCCATACTTTAAATCTTATTACTATTAAAAGACCAATATAACCCTTTTATATCTAATTAAAATAAACCCTAATCTCATCTTCTTCTCATTCTACCTCACGATGTTTCCTATGGGGCGGAGATGATCTGTTGGACATAACTGTAAGCAGAGGTATTTCAAGCGACCAGTGAGACATCTTTTTCTTCTCATCTTACAGTGTTGTGTTTAAATAATCCCCAATCGCAGACCAGATTACTAAAAACAATAAAAAAATGGGGGCGGGGTGGGTTAGACTGTGAACCTCAAAATCGACATTAAATAATTCTAAAATTTGGGGGTTTCGAAGATGAAGCATCCTACTACTTATTAAAAGCTAATTAAAAGACAGTCCTTACAGTGCTTCAGTGCTTCAGTGCTTCAATGTTTGCAGCAGCAGATAGGGTTTCGAATGGTGGGCAGTGCTTAAGGATTTGCAGCGATCAGTGCTTCATGCTTGGAACCGGTTTGTGCTTCAAGATTTGAAGTGGTCAAATCTCCCAAGGATTTGCAACAGTTTGTGCTTCAAGATTTCGAAGGAACATGGGAACTTTAAGCTCCTTGCAGCGACAGGATGGAACTGCTTCAAGATTTCAACGGAAACATTTCGAAGACTCCTTATTGCTTCAAGATTTCAGAGGAAACATTTCGAATGATGAACTGCTTCAATGTTCAAGGATTTGGAGCGATGGAGAGCTCCGAAGACAACGGTGATTCAAAGGTTTGGAAAACGAAATAACAGTGAGCTCGACTATGGTGAGCAAGCAAGGAATCGGGGAATCGTTCGACTGGCAAATAATAACCTTCCTAAATAGTAAGGGTAAAATGGGTAGTTCATATCTCTAAAAGGATAGTTTGGTATTTAACAAACTATTGGACTCCTACCGTTACTATATAATGGAATATTCCTAGTAGGTGGGGTTATTTGGATTTTAATAGTTATTTAAGGGAGGTAACTGTCTTTTTTGAAACCTTTGGAGGTCAACTGTCAATAAGATAAATTACAGGGGAGGAAATTGTCTTTTATCTAAAAAAAAAAAAAAAAAAAAAAGAGGGGATGAATTGTCCAGAGCATTGTTTAAAGTTTACGTTTTTGATTTTGGAAAAAGAATAAAAGAGGCGATGACAAAAGAGAGGGATTGATATTTGAAAAGAATGCGTCTAAGGCAAAAGGGTGTAGGAGTAGCTGGCTGAGAAGAAAGAGGAAGAAAAGAAAGAAGAAAGAAGAACAAAAAAAAAATCAAAAGGAGAGGAAAAAGGAAAAGAAAGAAGAAAGAAGAACGAAAAAAAAAAAATCAAAAGGAGAAGAAAAAGAAGAAAGAAGAAAGAAGAAAAGGAAAAAAAAGAAGAAGGAAGAGAGTTCGTTTAACGGGAAGAAATAAGAAGAAAAGAAGAAGAGCAAAAGAAAAAAGAAATGAAAAAAGAAAAAGGAAAAGAAAGAAGACAAGGTGGGTTTCAATTAAGGTTTGACTCAGCATTTTTCTAAAGTTCTTACTTTTTTTTTTTTTTTTTCCTATTTATATAAAATTCCTTGAGCTTCTGTTTAAGTTCCATAAGCCTTCTTTAGGATTCTTTTTTATGAGTTCCCATTGCTAAGTCCATCCCACCTTTACCGAGAAATGAAATACATCCCCTATTTTATGAGTATGTTTCTTCATTCATGTTTGTTGTCCATTATCCATTAAATCCTTTTCCATGTTTGTTGTTTCTAGTTTATAAATCTTTCACTCATATTTGTTACCCATTATATTTATAAGTATAAAGAAGAGTTGCAGAGAATTCTCAAGAAAAGGGGATTTGAGACCAACACTGAAAAGAGGATTAAAAAAAAAAAAAAAAAAGGAAACAAAAATCCGTTTGAACAACAATTATTAAAAAAATAAAAAAAATGTGCGAAATGAGTGCAAGACTTTAAGAGAGGCGGAAGGAAAAAACCATGAATATCACTAGCTGCAAGTTAGCAACAAATTGGAGATACATTTCCTCGCCCAATAACTAAAAATAGAGGGGTTGAGGAGAAGAAAAGGAAATATATAAAACAGATGACCAAACTAACACCATCTAGTTTATAGGATTAATTATTGTTGTTCTTCCCACTGCTACATCCTTCCACATGATAGCACAAATGAATGCTCTAAGGCAAATATCACAACAGAGATTCCTGTTTGACCATGACTTCATGTTGGCAAACGGATAGAGATGGCATGGCTGCCAGAGCTTGCATTTGATCAGCAGGTTTCCTCTTTCTTCCAAGAATGGATGCCCTTTCAAATCTGCACCCACCTACCCGCCAGCCAGAGCTTGCATTTAATCAGCAGGTCTCCTCTTTCTTCCAAGAATGGATGCCCTTTCAAATCTGGGCCCACCTACCCGCCATTTCTTAAATGCTGCCATTGAAGATCGGGCTGCTTCATACACTTCCAAAGGCACAGAAATGATTGCAACAGTTCACTAATATGCCATTGTGAAAGGAGGTAAAAAAAAGAAGAATGAATCACAAATGTCAAAATCTCACAATGAATTTCTTCTTTGGTAAGAATACTCAAAAACTTGGGAGCCACCACAAATGCTGCACTGTGGGCCTTGCTCAACACTTCCTTATACCTACTGGAAAATGTGTACAGGAGGAAGGACCCAATGGTTCTATCACCAACCCTAACCATCACAAAAAAAAAATTCTTCAGAACCAGTCCTTCACTTGCAGAAGATACTATCATTGTAAATAATTGAACTGAAAATAAAGTAATTATTTGCATTGATCTCAACTCTACTTTGATTATCCAAACTGAACAGGTCAACCACATGAATCCTGTTTCACAACTAAAGTATTCAGGTTAAAGTTTAAATTAGCCTACAAAAAAGAAAGAAATAACTTGAAGGAGAATGAATAATCAAAGCATGTCATTTGCCAAAGCATGATCCATAAACATACATTCCACCCCTCTCCAGTAGACCAGGGTTGTTGTGAAGTTACGTCCAATATTCAACAGCCAGCAATCACCCACTAAACATGCATTCAGTAATTCCAGTCTCCAGCCAAACTGCTCGTTAAATATTACAGTCCAGAAAATTTAGAGATGGGAAAACAGAGTCATGCTTGTGTGCGAGAGAGAGAGAGAGAGAGAGAGAGAGAGAGAGAGAGAAATGTGTACAATCAACTAAAAAACTATATTTCTCTTTTCTGGCCATCACCTTTTATGGTTTAGAGGAAGACGGATGACCAATAGGCACTAATTAAAGGCATATATATCTCATCACTTGACTGTTCTGAGCAGTATATGCCCATCCAACCCTTTAATAATACCAGAAAACTATCTTACAAAAAAATATCTAGGTGCATTTAAAGTAAATATGCACCTTTAAAGGAAATAACTAACTAATTAAACGAACACAGATATTTTGAATCAACTTAAAATACCAGAATCCAAACCATACCCCACTGAAAGGGCAATTCACACCTAAATCCATCAAATGCAAATAGCATTCAAGGTATGACTGAGCCAGTTATATTCCCATAAATACATAAAAATCCACTATTAGTTGTAGTGTAGCACAACCATACACCTTCAAGAGTAAAGTCATGATGGTTAAATCATCCCCCCGTGCCCGGGGCGCTGGGGGAGAGGGGGGGGGGGTGGTTGGACTCTATTTATCTCTTTCACATCTTTCACATAGGTAAGGTCAACATCAATAATAACTCATGATATGAGGTTGAAGATGAAGCAAAAAAGTGATTTAAGGTGGAAGAGAAAAAGGAGTGATTCAAGTTGTAGATGGATTTCCTCCTCTTGATTTCATTCCATTCAGATTGTTAGTGAAGGAGTTCCATTATATTGTTGTCTGATGAAGCATATATTCATGAGTTTTCTTCATTAAAACACTACAGGAAAAAGAAGAAAAGAAAACTGTTGTAGATTCTTCAAACTCATGATGAAGTTGTTGATATACATTGTTGTGTACCCTTCCTAATAGCTTGATCTTTTGGAATGAGTGATCGTAACATGAATCAGAACCAGGAAATTGAGTGTTCAATCCTAGGAAAGTGCAAGGGGTTTGTGTTTTGTGTCATTGTGATGTGCTCCCTGTGCCTAGTGCCCCTACATTCCACATGATGGCTTCATGTGCCAAGTCATGTATGGGGCATGCACGTCTGGAGGGGTGTTGATATACATTGTTGTGTGCCATTCCTAATAGCTGAAGCTTTTCAAGATAAGTGGTTGTAACAGTTTCAGTCCTAGGGTGAACATATGTCCCTATATAGTTTTTATCTTAATTTCCCCTTAGCATTCAATTCAACAAGGAGATGATGCGTGTCAGCAAAGTCCCCTACGGTTGATGCACTCAGCAAAATGTCCAAAAAAGAAGGAAAGGCCTATCTCATTTGGACTTTCAATTATTATATTATTTTTGTTAATTTACATACTAGTAAATTTAATTTTGAATATATTAGTATTTCAAAGTTTTACCATTAACCATAGACAACCACATTTAGAAGATCTCATGTTCAGGGTTTTTTTTTTTTTTTTTTTTTTTTTTAAGATTAGAGTAAATTTTTTTTCATTATGTTCAGTTCTTTTGGTTGGTTTTTTTAGGAAATATGTTATTTATAAAACAGTTTTCAGCTGATTTCAGACAAAAGATGGATATTGAATCTATATCTATGTTTGTCATAAGAAAAAATAAACAGCAAATTTAGATCTCATCCCCAACCTTCAGCGACTAATCCCATTAAACCTTTAATCAGCCTCTAATGTCTGCCAACTCAGAAGCAATACTAAACCAATTCACAATCAGTAAACCATCCTACAAAAATCAGGAAGCTTATTGGTGCAAATCCAGTTTCAGATCAGTTTCTGATAAATATAGATGCAGGTAAACAGGAAAGGAAGTGTCGACTCTGGAAATCAATATGGTTTCTGTATTTTAGGTAGTAGGACTTTGAGTTGGTTTCGATGGAAGAGAAGATGAATGGAAGGCATGTTTGGCTATGGCTTTTTAGGGCTTCTGCTTCTTGGCTTCTAGAAGCCCGCTTTTGGGGATTATGGTTGGAAGGGGGGGGGATGGAATGAGTGCAGTCAAAGAAAACATTTCATTTGGAATCTTCACCATCAGGAGCCCAAGAAGCTCCCTCTCCCCCTGATGCAGATACAAAGAAGAAAAGGAAGATAAATTGAACCTTGCAAGCAGAATTTTCAGCAGTAGCAGTTAGTATGATCTGGTTTAGTCTTGGGTCAGTTATATTGGTTTTTAACTGTTAGTCAATATCCTAGTATTGGCTCAAGTTAAGTCAATACTTCTCCAGATTGTTTTTTGACAGTTTTACAGAGTCCTAGATAGATAAAATAGAAATCTTCAATGGCAGGGCAACAGCTTACTAAATCAGTATTAGTTTTGGTTTCGGTTTTCAGTTTCAGTATAGGAGTAGGTCCCTGCTAATTCCAAATTAGTTTTTGAGTCCATCCAGTTCTAAGTCATAAACAGGTGTAGGCCTATGGTCAGTATCCCCCTATTTTGATGCATAGAAACTTCAGGGTTTTTTTGAAGCAGTCATGGATTTGGTGCTATTCTCAGTAGATTCACAAGGGTTAAACTTGGTGGATTCCAAAGGGGGTGGGTAACAGGTGGATTCCTGCACCATTTATCCTTTTCAGCTAATTCAGTTATCATCAATTTTCAGGTCCGATTCTATATTCCACTATTGCAGCAAAGACCAGTAAACCATCAATTACAAGTAACAAGATAGGTCTTGTTTTCTATCACTTCTATCCCTTCTTTCCTTCAATTTATGTTCTCCTTATTCTCTGCTTCAGTCTCTGATCAGAACATATCCTTCTCCCTCTGTTTTGATCTGCCATTTATATCTGATATCTAATCTAATTTGAATATCTACCTTATTGTTTCTGTTATAAGCCAAATTTCAAAGCTTGAAAACTAATGGAAACTCACATCTAGCTAATTGGATTGATCAGGAGGGCAGAGAAAATTGGCCAATCAGAATCGCATGGTTCAGCTGGTCAGAGCATCAACTTGACCAGCAAGTTGGGTCAATTATCTGATCTATTTGCCATTAAATGGCAACAGTTTGTTGGATGCCTCGTTATAGTAAAAACATTACCATTTCTTATAAAAAAAAACAAAAAGCACCACTAAAAAGAATGAATCAAGGTATAATCTACATTATATTTAAAACAAAAAATGGATTGTCTGAATTCTCTACACAAAACAAAGGGCATTGGAAGCCATTGGTCTACATGACTTCGATTAGAAGGCCAAATGCTTTGCAGTGGACAACAAAATGAGGCACGAGTGGAACTACTCCCAGAGTAAAAAAGGGCAAATATTAAAATATATTTCAGTTCATCTTTTACAATTTAAAATATGCACATGAGAAATTGTCAGGAGGGAAGGGAACTTACAGGGGTGCAATCTTGCACCCTAATTCATAGAAGTAGGGGCATCTATTCCTGAGATCAACACATGCAGCATCAGCCTGGACTTCCTTCCTTGTTCTGGCAGTCACAAAAGCAACATACATAGTATAGACAATATAAAATCCAATTCATCACCTTTCCGGAAAAGCATGGATGAGTGCTTGGAAAACCCATTCTGGAAATCTAAACAAAACACAGGGCACCACTGCAGGTGCAGGGAAGTCTGGGCCAAACCAATTTATAGGCACCACCTTAGGAGATACTACAGACCTAAAATTGATCTGAACAGGGTTATAGCAGTCGACATTGTTCTTTTTTATGGTTGGATGGTTAAGATGCAGAGCCACAAGAAGTATTGGCATGGTGATGGTTAGGAGGATGGAATCAGGTCATCATAAAGCTGGTCCCAGCAGGTCATACTAGTGCAAATGCTTGCAGGAAATTCCTGTCATCCAGCACTGATGCAATTAATATCTATTCCTTTTATATTAAAAATTCAATCAGAGGCACCAGAAGCCTTACTTTTGATTAAAGCAAGCAAGCACATTCATAGCAACTGCCTGTCTAACGTGCAACTCCTGGGCTAGCCAAAAAGGTAGTTCTACCTTTGAACCTTGTGCAACCTGTGGACAGACAAGCAAACCATTAGTACACAATTAGTTCACACAAGTTTAAGCTTTCCAAAGAACATACACTGTTTGTTTCTGCACTGGGATCGAGGAGTCCAACTCCATTAGCTGCCACTTGGAAAACAACTGAGACGATCTGTGAGCAAGTACAAGTTAAAGTAGGGCATCAGAACGGGGAAAATTCTTAGTGTTTCAGATAACAAAATCACCATGAGAATGCATAAGCAATAACCTCCTCCTCCATGACAATGTCGTCAATGTCATAATACTGAGCCATTGTTGTTACACAAATTCAGAGAGTTACTCTTGCTTGTTCCTTTTGTTTTGCTTATTAGACCTATTGAAGCATAACTGAAATATCTAAATTCTCATAACTGTGGAAACCTGTAAAACAAAAAGAACAATTTCTTTCTTGCACAAGCATGCCTGCAGAGGAAATTTAAGGGCCAAATTAGAACTTGTATGGCCATTAATTATCATACAAACAGAAAAAATTCGAAGGAGGAACAACAATTCATTGACAGAGTTGCAGAGATTGGGAATCCATCCCTACTCGCTTGGTAGGGAGAGTACGCAAAGAGAGAGAGAGAGAGATGGTTGGACTTACCTGAAATTTCTGGAGACCACTGTCGATATACAAGGGTCTTAGATCATGCTAAACTAAACAAAGGGGTGAAATATCTCGCAACTCATTCAAGGTTCTCCTTCCAAAATAGCTACAAACTGGAGGGAATAGAGGGTCTGTGAAGATCCCTACTCCTCAAAACCTGTTGCTTTATCCAAAAATGATATGGAAAAACACTGAGTCGAAAAGTGGGCCTATATACCCCCTATTTTACCATGGGAATCATGCAGCAGCCTCTTCCCTCATTAGAAAGACTACCCTCATGAAGGGCTTGGGGACAACTCAAACAGTATGAAAGTTTTTTTTATCTTCGTATTACTTGGAAATCATCGATAGGACAGCTACAATGTTACTAGTACCTACTCATAGTCCTATTCATCAATCAAGTGTGCCAGTATATGCATTTTGAATCTGCAAAAACGTATCATGAGGTCAAGGGAGAAAAGGGTTCTAATACTCATCAGGTGAAGATGACCCATCATCCTACCCAGATGCGGTCCTGCGAATTGGGCTTGTTCACCAGACGACAGATGATCCACTACAAGGTTATGCTTTTCTGGGGAAGAACCTGGAACAATGGAGAATGTATAGAATAGAAAAGAAGATGAATTTTTATTGTGAGGTTTGTGTTATAATGTCGAAAGAGACATTTTTTTTTTTACCAGAACAAACTAATAAAAAGATTTTCCATACTTCCCTCTCCAAATCAAATTATCAGAATAGAAGTGCCATCAACATTCCAAACTCCAAACTCAAAAGGGTTGCAAATAATGGTTGAAGAGACTAAAAGGTCAGATAACAGCCTTAACTAAAGGGGGCAAGGAAAGGAGGAACAAGATTGGACTGACCTTCCAAATTGTGATTATCCACAATTTCTGGCTTCAGCTGATCGTCGCCATTTTCCTAAAGAGTTACTTTCAAAACCATTAAGGCCACATTTGTTTGTCATGAGTGTGGATGGGAAAGTTGGGGGATTGGGTCCATATGTTGGAGGGGTGAATATCAAGCATAGTAAAGTTGTAGAAAAGTGTAACCTTTCCACCCCATTATTGTTAGGTTGGTTTGAAAAGGCTACATTTTACCACCCCATGGCATATGTTTGGATGTCCAGATTTATGATTGATGGAAAAGTTTATGAATCATGAAATAATTATAAAAATACCATTACTTCCGTTAACCCCCAATAATTTACCAGAATTTCTCTCCCCTAATGTCTATTACATGGATCCATGATTAGTTAATTACAACATTATTTGGGAACCACCAATAGTTGCTAACTACTTTAATTTGAATAAAATCAAATATTAGTCTAATTATCCAATAAAAAAAGCTGAGTTAAAGATCCAAAAGACAAAATAAATTGAAAGGCAATAGGCAAACTTGATCCAAAAATACAAACCACACATTAATTAAGTTCGACATCATACCACTAACTATAACAGATATATAATTTTCCTGCTGATCCCAGTTATCTTAATCTGAAGATTCTAATTTCCTATTAGATAAACAAAAAATATATATTGTGTTCCCACTCCCCAATTTCCACCTTTTCTGTTTTGGTTTGTGGTCATGGTCAGTTGCCGGAATTATCTTTCCTACATTATTTACTTTCTTGTCTTCTTTGAGGGATAAAGACAATTCATACTTGAATTAGAAGGCGTCAGTGAACTAGATTTAAATACTAAATTTGAACCACTCATGAGAATGTGATCATCTGACAAGAATGGATGAGTAATTTTCCATTTAATCATATGATTAAGATCAGATTGGGTTCTATTCTTATGAGAAAGGCTTCTTGTTTAATGACAGTCAAGATGGATGAAGAAAAGGGCCATACTCTATATATTTACCACCTGTAGAGGTTGAAATAAAATCAGAAAAACAAGGCATGAGGGAACCTCGGAGATGTTCATGAAACCAATGTGGATCTGTACTTTTTTTTTTTTTTTTTTTTTTATGCATAATGGGTCTGTACATTACTACCTGTAGAAGTTCATAAAACAAACCAATGCAAGCATCTCAGAGATACTTTGGAAGACTTGAAATACTCCCTTAATCGCAGTTATTTTTCATATATAATCAGTATACATATCCTTTAGACTTGAGTATCAAAAAACAAACACAGTTCAATGATTTGTAACAAACTAACACAAACATCAATCTAAAGTGGGTTGCCTTTATCTTTCAAAAGATAAATAATAATAAGAGCAGGTATCAATTATCTTCAAACTTCTGAGAGTGTGAAGGTAGGTATTTTCACTTTTATTTTAAAAAAAAGTTGCCAAAAAAAAAAAAAACCCTACAAAACCATTGCCCAATGTTAATGGTATTCAGCTTTTTTCAAACAACTGAATACCAAAATTCAGTTTTTTTTTTTTTTTTTGTCATGGACCTTTTCACAAACATGTTAATACCTAAAGGAACCAAAATGATCAGCCCGTTTCATAATTAATGTCAAAACCCAAAACCCTCCTTTAGCCCTTATAAAACACACATAAACAACCTAGCCTTAAACACAAATCCTTCACCGAAATTTGTTGGAATGGACTTATACTTTGCACGCTGCTGCTTTAGTGTTTCTTTTCTTCGGCAAAAAAAAAAAAAAACTAAATAAAGACAAGCTAGCAAAAGAGAGGGGGAGAGGGAGAGAGAGAGAGAGAGAGATCGTACCTACTAACCTTGGAGGAAATGAATTTCTGAGGAATCGGAGATGGAATGTTGAGAACTTGAGAAAGGAAAACTCGGTTACTTCGTGTGCCCCAACCCTGCCAAGTTGAACCTTTTCTTTTTCCGTTTTGGCGGGAGCGAGCTCGTCTGTCGCGGTACAAAACGCGACACTCAATGTAGCGTCCGTTGGATGGATGCCAAGTGGACAATCTCGCATCCAACGGTCAACTTAAGAAAAACGTAATAAACGGAGAAGCATTGGAAAAATTCTTATCTTATAAGTATAAAAATAAAATAAAATAAAATAAAATAAAAAACTCTTATATTCTTCTCTTCTCTTCAGGTTTGATCTTTGCCGGACTCTGCTTTCTGAACTTCAAGAAGCTCCCTCCCTAGATTCCTTCATCGTCAATAGGCTGTTGTTTATTGGACATTTGAAGCAGCTGGAAACTTATGAAGCCAGCAATACGAATGAAGAAGAATAAGAAAAACTTATTTACCCAAAAAAAGAAGAAGAAAAACTTTTCCGACTTTCATTTCTTCTTCTCCTTCTCCTTGGAGGAGTTACCCTCAAAATAGCAAACCCTATCAAATTGTGTTTCTACTCTTGAAGTGACTGCATAAGAGTTTACTTGAAGCTTTCCAACTGCATACATCAAAGAAAATGGAGACAAACTGCAAAAGAGCTAGAACGATGTACCCAGATATTTTCATCCTTTTTTCCGGCTTTCTCCCTTCCGGTTCTGTTCTTCTCCTCCCATAAACATTATTCAGAATTTAGAATCAAAAAAAATATATATATTGAAGAGTTGAAGTTCAGATAGGAAACCAGAAATCGATTTTATTTTAAGGGTTTGTTGTCGATGGAATCCGTCCAACTTCTCAGATCAAGCCACGTAACTGAAATACAAACACAGTAAGTAAGTGGGCGGGATATACCCCGGGGCCACTCCGATGCCAAAGTTAGAGAATTCCAAAGACAAATAGAATTGAGCTTTTAGTGATACACTAGAACACCTTAGAAATGGGGTTTCCTGAGATACGGGAGTTCCAAAAGACTTTTCTCCTTCCCAGTGGACAAGATGAATAATAGGTAAGTAGGGATATTTTTGAAAGAAATTCAGCAGAGTAATAATACCTCAGGATAGATGTTTTCGGAGTGACCTCTCAGATTCAATCCTCCCATTTCTTGTCCTTTCTTCTGTGTTTATAGAACGATTGTGAAATTTCTTGGACAAGCTTTTTTCCACCTACCACCATCTCCATCATGTCAGAGAAGGAAGATTAGGACTAGGCAGTTAGGACCCCTTAGAGTGGCGCATATAGGTCTTGTCCATCTTTTTTGACCCCTATTCGACCCCCTGTTCGACCTCTGTTCGACCCCTATTTGACCCCCTTATGTCCACATCAGCTACTTTCTTTGTCAGCTATGACCGTTATTTATCACTTATCAAGTAGAAATCTTGCTTTTTGTTGATTCGATCCATGATATGGTAACATGGCTGGTCAAGTCAGCATACCTTGTATTTATGGTTGTTGTCAGCATTTATGAGCATTAATGACGAACCATTAATTGCCCAACTACCCCCATCAATCTGTCACATCATGTCTGGATCAGCATGGGGGGTCAAACACGAGTTCTTTTTTTCAGTCATCTCTTTCTTCTCATACCTTGTGCCTTAGATGTACGCCATGTGTAATATCTTGCATACGTCCTACTGACCCGTTATCAATGGTCTGATTTAACACAAACTTATTTTCCCCCAACAGAACCCCTTTGCCTCTTCCGGGTCGTTTCGACTCGAAGAGACAATCCCTTTGGGGAAATATACTTTCCTCGTATATGTGCATACTTCATTATGAACCTTTTGACTGCTTCTCTTCTTTTTTTTTTTTTTTTTTTTTTTTAGCCCTCCTCATATGCTTTGAGCCCTTTTCATATGGCTTGCATTTTCGAGCCCTTATTATTTTTTTTTTTTGAGCCCTTAGACCCTTCTCTTTTTGAACCATTAGACCCCTCTTTTCTTGTCCTTAGGCCATTTCTCTTCTTTTTTTTTTTTTTTGAGTTCTTAAACCTTTTTTTTCTTGAGTCGTTAGACCCCTCTTTGAGTCCTTATACTATTCTTTTCTTGAGTCCTTAGACCCTTCTTTTCTTGAGCCGTTAGACCCTTATTTTCTTGAGCCATTAGACCCGTCTTTGAGTCCTTAGACCCTTCTTTTCTTGAGTCCTTAGACCCTTCTTTTCTTGAGCCGTTAGACCCTTCTTTTCTTGAGCCGTTAAACCCTTCTTTAAGTCCTTAGACCCTTCTTTTCTTGAGTTCTTAGACCCATTTTTTCTTGAGTCCTTAGACCCCTCTTTGAGTCCTTAGACCCTTCTTTTCTTGAGCCGTTAGACCCTTCTTTTCTTGAGCCGTTAGACCCTTCTTTTCTTGAGCCGTTAAACCCTTCTTTTCTTGAGCCGTTAGACCCCTCTTTGAGTCCTTAGACCCTTCTTTTCTTGAGTCCTTAGACCCTTTTTTTCTTGAGTCCTTAGATCCCTCTTTGAGTCCTTAGACCCTTCTTTTCTTGAGTCCTTAGACCCTTTTTTTCTTGAGCCGTTAGACCCTTCTTTTCTTGAGCCGTTAGACCCCTCTTTGAGTCCTTAGACCCTTCTTTTCTTGAGTCCTTAGACCCTTTTTTTCTTGAGCCGTTAGACTCCTCTTTGAGTCCTTAGACCCTTCTTTTCTTGAGTCCTTAGACCCTTCTTTGAGTCCTTAGACCCTTCTTTTCTTGAGTCCTTAGACCCTTTTTTTCTTGAGCCGTTAGACCCCTCTTTGAGTCCTTAGACCTCCCTTTTTTTTTTTTTTCGAGACCCGGAGGCCTTTTTTCTTTTCGAGACCCGGATGCATTTTTCTTTCTTTTCGAGACCCGGAGGCCTTTTTTCTTTTCGAGACCCAGAGGCCTTTTTCTTTTCGAGACCCGGAGGCCTTTTTCCTTTTCGACCTCCTGGTCCATGATTGCTTGCTTCTCCACTGATTCTTCTTCTGGCGAATAGGACGCTGGTGCGGATCTATTTGAAGATGGTGCTCTATGGTCGACCGCGGGATCCCCGGCATGTCTTCTGGCGTCCAAGCAAAGACGTCTGAGTTTGCTTTTAGAAACTTGATGAGCTCCTGCCATTGCTCCTCTAGGATGGCTGACCCCACCAAAACGTCTTTTTCTGATGGTCCTCGTTGAAGGGTACTGCAATAAGATCTTCGACTGGGGTATTTCGTTCCGTAGAGAAGTCGCCATGGTACTCGTCCAGTTGTATCACTTGTGCAGGTTGATCTTCATCCAGAGCCGCCAAGGATGCAGCATGACATCTTTTCATGAATCAATCTGCCCCATGAATCCTCTCGGAGGTGACCTTGGGGGTGGTGGAGGTCTATGTTCGACCCTTTCTCTTCTTTCTTCTGGTGCCCTTGCTGGGGGAGGTGGAGGAAGTACCACCGCAGGATTTGGTAAGGCGAGGCTTGCCCTTGGGCCTATGAATTCTGTCCATCTTCCATGTTGGATGAGATCCTCCACCAAGCCCTTCAAATGCCGGCATAAATTGGTATCATGACCATGATCTTGATGATGTATGCAGTACAGTCGACGATTGCGCTCCTCTGGCTTAGATATCCTTTTGGGAGGAGGGACCAAAAGAGTGTCCCCCCTCCTGTTGTTCATGATCTCAACCATGGTGTGGTTGAGGGGTGTGTATTCTAGTGCATGTTGAGTTGGGCATAGTTCTTTGGCCAGCTTAGCTTTCTTACTTGATTTTCCTTCCTTGGGAGCTCTATCCGCAAGTTCACTCTTTTTCTTATCCCCTACAGCAGAGGCATTGTTTACACGTCCAGGCAGCTCCGCAACAGCTTCTGCTCCTGATGCGTATTGGTTACATCGGTTGAAGATCTCAACATGAGTTCTAGGGCACTTCTTGTTGAGAGAAAATACAAATTGGGGACAAGGCGAGCCTTCGATAGGGTCGACAACACTGCGTCAGGCTGCAGGTCCTTCATCTCTTCGGCCACCCTTAGAAAATGGGTTATGAATGGTAGGAGGGGCTCCTTCTCGCCCTATTTGATCACTATTAGTTGGGACAAGTTTTTCTTCTGAGTTTGACTCCCCTGAAAATGGGAGAGGAACAAGCTACTTAACTCATGGAAAGTCCCAACAGATTTGGGAGGAAGATTGTTGAACCAGGTTCTTTCAGCGTCCCTGAGTGTGGAAGGAAAAGTTATGCAGCAGAGGGCATCGTGATGGCCTTAGATGACCATCCCCACCTTGAAGTTGTCAAGGTACTTCTCTGGGTTTGTCTTTCCACCATACCACCCAACATTAGGGAAGATAAAGTTGAGGGGAAGTGGATGGTTTATGAATTCATCTGTTAAGGCTGTCTCTGTGTCATAATCTTGGAGGGCCTCAGAATCGGCCCCCCCTCTCCATATGCTGTACTCAATTTATCAGGTCTTTCACCAGGCATTCTAACCTGGCAGTATTCCCGTCAGTGATCAGTGTACTCTCAGCGGATAGTATTGTTGTAACTGGTATGGCTGGTGGTACTACTGGGACTAGGGGAACTGTCGCAGCTCTTTCTTGTCGAACTACATCGACCCTTGTTCGACCCCCTGTTCGACCCCCTGTTCGACCCCTATTCGTCCCCCTTATGTCCACGATTGGAGCAGAGGTTGTCAGCACACTCGTCAGGTCTTTGTTGTAGTAACTCTGTCAGTGTGGCCAGTTGTTGGGCCAGTGGGTCAAACTGGATTATGACCACCTGCTCCTTCTTCTTCAGGATGGACTTCAGGAGCCCTTTCTTCGTAGGCCACTAGAATATCCACTGGGTCTCTCGAGGTATCTCCATTCACCAGATGGGAACGGGTCTCGCGTAGATTATAAGTGCTTTCAGATCTTCCAGCTGGAGCCATGGGTAAAATGTATGAGTTGATTTAGGAGTACGAAAGATGTAAAGAGATAAAAGAAAGAGGAAGGAAGTCACTGGAGCTCTCTAGGTAAGGGAGGAAAGCGATAGAGAAAAATAGAGAAAAGTGTGAGGCTTCTTGTATGGGTTCTTCAGGTAAACTGAGAATAGAGGAAAGGTTTTGGAAGCAAAGTATGTCTAGGGCCCCATGGTGGGTGCCAAATTGTTGTCGATGGAATCCGTCCAGCTTCTCAGATCAAGCCACGTAACTGAAATACAAACACAGTAAGTAAGTGGGCGGGATATACCCCAGGGCCACTCCGATGCCAAAGTTAGAGAATTCCAAAGACAAGTAGAATGGAGCTCTTAGTGATACACTAGAACTCCTTAGAAATGGGGTTCCCTGAGATACGGGAGTTCCAAAAGACTTTTTTCCTTCCCAGTGGAAAAGATGAACAATAGGTAAGCAGGGATATTTTTGAAGGAAATTCAGCAGAGTAATAATACCTCAGGATAGATGTTTTCGGAGTGACCTCTCAGATTCAATCCTCCCCTTTCTTGTCCTTTCTTCTGTGTTTATAGAACGATTGTGAAATTTCTTGGACAAACTTTTTTCCACCTACCACCATCTCCATCATGTCAGAGAAGGAAGATTAGGACTAGGCAGCTAGGACCCCTTAGAGTGGTGCGTATAGGTCTTGTCCATCTTTTTTGACCCCTGTTCGACCCCTATTCGACCCCCTTATGTCCACATCAGCTACTTTCTTTGTCAGCTATGACTGTCATTTCCCACTTATCAAGTAGAAATCTTGTTTTTTGTTGATTCGGTCCATGATATGGTAACATGGCTGGTCAAGTCAGCATACCTTGCATTTATGGTTGTTATCAGCATTTATGAGCATTAATGACAAACCATTAATTACCCAACTACCCCCCATCAATCTGTCACATCATGTCTGGATCAACATGGGGGGGGGGTCGAACACGAGTTCTTTTTTTCAGTTATCTCTTTCTTCTCATACCTTGTGCCTTAGATGTACGTCATGTGTAATATCTTGCATACGTCCTACTGACCCGTTATCAATGGTCTGATTTAACACAAACTTATTTTCCCCCAACAGGGTTTATAACAAACACTGAAACTAGAACTCGAACTAGAAAATCAAAAAACGGGTTTCCCAGTGAACCCATTAGGGTTTCTATCAACCCTGAAATCCACACAATACCTATAACACAATGGGAAAACACAGTAATCAATGTAAACACATACTTGTACGTTGAAGATTGTTTTTCGTCGTTCCACCGTACTACACTTGGGTTTGAGTCTTCCACAGCCTTCCGGGATCCCTTGAACTCTCTCTGCGTATGGGAATAGGACAAGAATAACTGTGGTTGCAGGGACTCTAACTGTTGGTATATATAATACCACCCCACCCCTAGACCAGTCCCACAGTGGACCAGGTTGGTCCATCTCTAATCATACTTAAACTGGTCTACATGTAATCAAACTCCCGCTGAACCAACTAATCGTATAATTAATTTAGCCCACACTAATATTCTTACACATCAATCATTAGAGTAAACAAAATTAAATAAAGGGAGAAAAACTTTCAGCCTCAAGATAAGGAAAAGTTTTCAGAAAACAAAAACAAAAATTGGAACCAAACAGTAGAACACCAAATTCGAATAAAAAACAGAAAATCAAAAATCAAAATCGAACCAACCAGACCTTATTTTTCAGTTCCTCCTCCTCATCCTCCTAGCGCTCCTCGTCCTCGCCGTCGTCCTCCACATCGTTCTCGTCGTCAATGTAAGAACCGTGCTCTAAAAACCCGGTTTAACCCTGGTTTTACGCGATGACAGGTTCCCCAATCATAATCGGACCGGAAAGCGAAGCCGGGCAAGGGACCACGCAAGAAGCCGGGTGAAGAACCAGTCAAATTCAGGTACGAAAAAGGTGTATAATGGTTAAGTGCATACCGGTTGCACCATACCGGTTGCACCATACCGGTCGCAGGATAGTTCGACCGGTATGGGCCAGCGGTATGGCCAGCGGTATGGCATACCGGTCTCACCATACCGGTTGCACTATCCTGCGACCGGTATGTGCGAGACCGGTATAGTTCGAAACGGTTGGAGTCCGTCTCCAGCTTGTGTTTTTCTCAAAAATGGAAACTTTAAGTTTCCATATGAGAGGGGAGCGTGCCTTGGGCGGCCTCGCTCTATTAATAGAGGGGGAGACACTCCGTGAACCTCTTTGTAAATCCATCCGTTCGGAGAAGGAGTGGAGGAGGTTCAAGGAGGAAGACGCCTCCCAGGAAGGAGCTGCCGGTGGAGGAACACGCCGCCAACTGACAATCGCTACCGGTAAAGTGCTCTTTCTTTCCGATAGTGTTGATTATCGGATCGGAGCCGCGAAGCGGCGTGAGATCTGATGGAAAATGCTTAGGTTCCTTTTGCCTTTCTTTCAGATCTGGTTGGTTTTTGACATTCTAGCCAAGATCCGTAGGACCCTTCAGAGAATGGACCTTAGCAATTGATAAGGGAAACCCTTGGGATCTACCCGTAGGGTGGATCTGATGATTTATGCCCTAGATACATTTTCTTGTCTCTTTTCGGATCTGGGTCGCTATGCGGCGTTCTAGCCGCGATCCGTACGACTTTACAGGGATCGGACCCTAGCAGAGGATAGGTGAGACCTTAGGAAGCTATCCGTGGAGACCCCGCTCTTGGAATCACGCCGTAGGGTACACCCTTGGGAGAGTCCAACGGTATGGGCCGCGGTGTATACCGCTGGCACCATACCGGTTGCACTCAGCCAGATCTGAGTGAGACCGATATGTGTGCCTCCGGTATGCATACCGCTGGCACCATACCGGCCACACTCAGTCAGATCTGAGTGAGACCGGTATGTGTGCATCCGGTATGTATACCGGTCTCACCATACCGGTTGCACTATCCTGCGACCGGTATGTGCCAGACCGGTATGTGTTCCGAGCCTTGTTTGTTTGGGAAAGCCTGGTTTGGCTTCTAAAACTCTAATAAATGGAAATTAACATGTAAATATGATTGTATAAGACTTGTATGTGAAACTTCTGACGCCGAAAAGGATTGATACCACACGTCAGGTAAGGGACAAGACCCGAAAATTAAATTAAAGAATTAATAATAAACCTTAGAGATCCCTTTACTTTCTGTATCAATTTGTATGCTTTGTTTGATGGATTGTGCATATCACATGTCATATAGTGTAATTTCTATTTGCTTTATTTGTTCATTCATTTCATATGCTAGGTGTGATGGATGTTAGACATGTGATTGTTTTAGTTGGAGTGTGGAATGGGAAGGGCCAGGGGCCTGGGATCATTCCTCACCCCGACACCTTTCAGTAGTACCTTATCTTAGCATGCTTGGTATGGGTGGGGTATCAGGGGGAGGTTATGGCAGGTGGTCTCCGATGTTGACGTTGATCTGGCCACAGTGATGTGGCATGGTGATCTCCGACGTCAACGTTGACCTGGCCATGACGCTTTAGCTCTATCCCTATGCCATAGGGAGTGATGTTGGGATAGGGCCTACTTGCGTATAGTTCCATCATGGTATGCTTGTTGCGGGTAGGGAATCAGGGGGAGGTGAGGTAATGTGGTCTCCAGCCTGGCCTGCACGCTCTAGCTCTATCCCTATGCCGTAGACGGCTGTACTAGGGTGGAGCCTACTTGTATTGACATCTAGGACTGGTTAGAAACGGAACCCACTTGTAAGCCCTTGCCAATAGGGGTTTAGGTATTGGTACGGTATGGGGTATCAGGAGGAGGACGTGGGATTGTGGTTCTTCCTGTCCGCCAGACTCGAGTCCTATCTCTATATCGGAGTGAGTGATGTGGGGCAACAACAGTAGTGTGGTAGGTGCCTGACTGTTGGGTGTGCTCACACTCTCGTGCATGGAGGTGCGGTGGCCGCCAAACCTTACCATAGCACAATTGCAAGTTATACCTGGCCCAAATTGTAATGTTAACTCATGCATGTGGATGTTGCATTGGTCTTGTGCTTTCTTGAGCCGTGTTGTAGCTCACCCCGATATATATATCTTTTTTCGATTTGGATGCGGGGGTATACGGTGGAGGACTTCGTGACCGCCCCAGCCTACAGTACGATGGCTGCCCTGGAGACACAGAGTGTGGAGGACGAGTATGATGCGTTATGCGAGTGCTCCTTCTGTGTCTTTCCTCTTTGACTTGGTTATTTTCAATTAAAGCTTTGTAATAAAAATATTATTTAAATTCTGATGGATGATGGAATAATTGGATTAATTATTTTAATTTATCATTTAGTTCAGCTCATTGTTATAATTATTTCCGCTGCTAGTATTACTCTGGATTTTGTTAGTTTGCTCAGGGATGATTGGTTGACACGGTCTTTCGAGATCCTGTTGTGAACCGTGGTTTAGTACCGGTTCACTCACACTTCTGGTTCAGCCAGAATTGGGGTGTGACAGTCAAACTCAAGAAACCTCAGTTCGATCTCCCACAAATCTTCGTCCAGTACGTTTAGACTCACCAACACTCCGGGGAACCCCACCGCTCCGGCGCTTCTCTTTTTCTCACCATTCAGATGCACAACCCATCGTCGATGCCCGTTTTCAGTCGAAGGCTTTAATCGCAGGAAGAAAAAGGTACAGATGTTGAAGAGTGTTGCACGCGACCTTTGCCAATGCATCTCCACGTATCTACATTACATTGCGTTTTCTTAAATTGATCGTTGGATGCGAGATTGTCCACTTGGCATCCATCCAACGGACTCTACATTGTGTGCCGTGTTTTGTAACACTGACAGACGAGCGAGCTCCGTTTTGGCGCCTTCTTTCATTCTTTGGCTTATAATTGGATTCTTGGCGCCAAACCCTTTTCGTATTTAGATGTCGTCGCTCTTGTTCATGATATTAGCTAATTTAGGATCCACATCCCCTCCTCTCGCCTCCCAGGGGTTGGAGAGGAGGAGGACGCCCCTGTTGGATGGTCGATATGGGGAGCTCCATTGAATCCGAATCTTCCATTCGAACTGACACCTCTTGTCGGCTTAGCTTATCGGTTAGGTGTCGACTCAAATGGAGGGCTCAGATTCACCTGAGCCCCACGTATCGGTCATCCAACAGGGACGTCTCCCCTCCTCCCGAACCTCTAGGAGGAGAAGATGTGAATCCAACTAATTTAATTCCTTGTCTACCTATTTTGTATCTTGCTCTAAATTTGTATCTTGCCCTTTTAGATATATTCATCGAGAAATTAACAACATAGCTCAGTCTTTTGCTTTGCATGCTTTGTCTAAGTTGTGCTTGACAATTTGGCTTTAATGCACTCAATGGTTGTATGACATGAATGACACTCAAGCTATGAACACGTCACTATCTAATGAATAATTTTGGTTCTACCTAAAAAAAAAAAATCTAAAAAACCAGACCGATTTTTAGAATTAGTCACTACCAAGTTCAAAACCTTCCAACAACCCACATGAAACGATACCATGTTTAACTTGGATCAAGCTGACCCTTATTAATCTGAAACCGAAATTCGGACCGAACCAAAAGTGGACATGTTCAGATTAGCTTGTTATAATAGTTCTCGGTCCCGATCAGGTTCAAGCTAACGGCTAGCTTGAAAATGAACCTTTAAGCCGATAGATCAAACCCAAATCGATAAAACCCGATCCGAATTTCATCATAGCCCAAAGTAAACCGAATGTCAAAGATTTGGACATATGGTGGTCAACTCGATTAGCACCAAAGTAAGATGGCATACTTTATAGGGCTAGTAAATGGACCCAAAACTGAACCAGCCAGAAGTCAACTTGATAAACGGAATTCGATAACAGTCCACCTAGCACGAACCTCTTAATGGACATGTTTCGATCAAGCCCTATAAAACCCGACACTGATTTTACTTGGACATAAACCGGCCTAGACCAGCCTGTTGGCAACCCTAGGCATACTTTTTTTTTTTTTTTTTTAATTGTTTGAAGCACCTCAATTTTTAAGTGAAACCCATATCTCCTTATTTTCTTCATAGATGTATGAAATTTAACAAATGTATATAACCTCACATATGTACATGTGTGTAGCTTAGGGTCGGACTGGGCTAGCCCGAGGCCTTAATTTGAAATCCGGCCTCGTCCTGAGAATTTTGGGTTTGAAGCCCAGCCCAAGCCTGGAAATTTTTGTACTGGACTACAACTTTTTTGTTGCACTCTTACCATTTATTGTCGTAGGTAACTACCCCTACATTTAGTACATTACATTCTTGACCCCTTCCATGCTTCGCAAGTCCAGTTCCGGTTCCATGCAATATACAACTTGGGCCGGACCAACCTGATTCAGCCCAGTTCTGAACTGGACCTTAACTTTATTTTTTGTGCGAAATTTGTAATTAGGGAATTTTCCCTTGTAACATTTTTCTTAATAAACATTGTAATTAATTCGTGCAAAATGTTTTGTACACGGCCATGCAAGTACACACCTGTTGCTTCCATTTTTGGATGGAAACAAATGAACAACATGTAATACTAAATTTACTTTCCCCTAAGGGGTTTAAAACATCCAATCAGAGCTAAATCCATGTATGTCTGGTTTGAACTATTGTACCCCAGATATGTTTTTGTAATCATTGGAATGCCTTTTGTAATCATTGGAATGCGGAACACAGTTCTTATATATCTGACTGTCTCATGCTAGTGGTATGGAGTTCAATTCATCTCTAATTGTTGGAGGCTTCAATCGATAATCCAACGATTTGAGTTAATTGGGCACGCCTACCGATGATACATCGATAGGTGTGCCTGGTTAACTCCAATCCCTGGATGGACGATTGGAACCTCCAATAAGTGAAGTGGAATTCAACCCAGTTGAATGACATTTTTTTTTTTTTTTTTTGGATAGAAGACATAATGTGTTCTTGATATTGGTTTTTGGTTGCTTTTCTTCAAAGACATACAATTAATTGACATGCTCTTTTAGTTCTCTGGTTGTTTTCATAGGTTGTTGAACCTAACCTGCTGGTTTTTTATTTTTATTTTTTTATAATTACAGTTTGACCCGCATGGGTCCCTCATTTTGGGAGAAAACATTCATTCATTCGCTCATTTACTTTAATTTGTACAGTCTGCACTCTTGCTTTTTTGGATCCAATGAGGTATAAAAAAATAAAAAATAAAAAAACTTAAAGAGCTATTTTATATTGTTATTTGTTGTTTTATTTCCAACTATATACTTTTAATTTTTAGGTACAGAGAAGATCATATATGTTTGTGATAAAGAGGAGGAAGATTAATGATCGAGGATCCATTTCGATACCCCCAATTAGCTATAGCATTGTTTTAGAATTTAGTAATTGATATGAACTTGACTGTGTAGTTAGGATTTAGAATTTTCTAATTAATATCAAGTTTACAAGGTTTTAATTATTGCATTTTGCACTCATCAATAGGGAAACAATGAAATGTTAAAATTTAAAAAAAAAAAAAAAATCATTTTTCCTGACAGAACTCTATATTTCCATGGCATTTTACACGACGGAAATATAGAGTCTATTTTTATAACAATAGAACTTTAGTTAATTATCTGTCGTAAAAAATACGTATTTTTCATGACAGACTATATTCACCGACACCTAACTGATTTCCGTTAGGATTTTCCTCTTTGGGAATTTAGATGATGGATCAGCGATGAAAAATGGTGCATCGGAGATTATTTTGGTGACAAAAATTTTTTGTTACCGAAAATATGAATTATTGTAGAGAGTGGAAAATCCAAATGTTGAATATCAAGTTATCAAGTTAGGTTATTTCATGAGCACCCATTAGTATAGTTGAGAGCAATTACCAGGCTAATGATTTCTCTAGTAGTAGCCATTGAAATTGGACCTGTTCTTCACTTTATTGTCAATTGATTCCTTTGATACGAAAAGCGTAGGAAGTTGGAAGTTTGTGACTATTGTGGGTGTCTTGAATTTTTAAGTGATTCATGATCCACTTTGAAGATTGATCGCTCCGATAAATTTGGTGGTGACTCAATTGAGAATTTTTCTGAGATCTGTGATGGAAGTAGAGGGTTTGGGCCTATCACTCATTTGGGAGTGCAAGCTCTTCAATCCGGGTATGGTACGACCTAACCCAATGGATCAGCTCGCTTAGGAGGAGCTATATATTGTTGTTAGTTTCTTCTTGCCCTAGCCGCATAGACAAGATTGAGAGGGGTTTTTCGATTTTTGAGTATTCTTGAGGAGATCTCCGTTGTAACATCTCATTTTTTGATATAGTGAATCATCTTTATATTCTTCTGTGGATCTAGATTCATAGCACATCTCATTGGTGTGTAAACCACGTAAATCTTGTTGTCTCTTATTTGCTTTCGATTTATGTTTACGTTTTATTTGGGCATCTTGTGGATATTTGTCATAATGGTGACACTAAATGCATGATTGACACTTTGGTGCTAGTTTACCTTGTAGTTTTTGTATTTTGAATGAGAAGGTGCAACTCCTCATGTTTAAAGAGACTTGATCAATGAATGGGACAGTTTCGAGTGGGAAAGATTTTGCATAAAATCAGTATGAGGAACTAGCTCTGAAAGTACATGTATAAATTTTCTTAGTGTGATAGAGAAAGAGAGACAGAGACAGAGACAGTGAGAAAGTCTTTGGAATGTTTGACGAGGTGAGAGAGATAGATTCTTTGGAGTGCTTCACTAACTAGTAGGTAAGAACGAATAAGATAATATGGAATTTTTCAATTACAATGGGGTTATATCAAGGATCAACTTTAACCCTTATCTGTTTGCCCTCATTATGAATGATCTAGCTAGAGACATTCAATATAAACTTCCTTGGTGTATGTTTTTCGCTGGTGATATTGTTGTGGTGGTTGAGACAAAAGGAGAGATTAATGCAAAGTTGGAGCTATAGAGATCATCATTGGAATAAAAAAGTTTTCAAATAAGTAGGACAAAAACGGAGTATATGGTGTATAACTTTAGTCACACAAGGACGGATAATGAGGTGGTGAACATTCTTAAGAGAGAGAAACAACAAAGTGATCATTTTAGGTATTTAAGTTTAATCATAAACAAAGAAGGTGATATAAATGATGATGTTTCACAGAGGATTAAAATAAGATGGATGAAGTGGAGAAGTGTGTCTGGAGTGTTGTGTGATCGACGTATCCTTTAAATTTAAAGGAAAATTCTATATGACAGTTATTCGACCATCTATGATGTATAGTGCAAAATGTTGGACAGTTAAAAAGCATCATATTAATAAACTTAGTGTAGCTAAGATGAGGATGTTAAGATGGATGTGTAGCAAAACTAGGAAGGATAAGGTAAAAAAATTATCATATTAGAGTTGATTTGGGAGTAGTACTACCGATACATGATAAGCTACGAGAAAGTCGTTTGAAATGGTATGACCATGTTCAACGGAGACCGTTAGATGCTCCTGTTCACAGAGGAGTGATTTGATTCAGATTGAAGAGGTTAAAAGAACTAAGGGTAAACCTAAGATAACTCTAGGGGAGATGGTGAAGAAAGATTTGTATAGCTTAAGCCTTGCTTTAAGTATGACATCGAACAGAGCTAATTGGCGAACAAGAATTCGTGCAGCCGACCTTATTTAGTTGGGATAAGGCTTTGTTGTTGCTGTTGTTGTACAAAATTGAGACTTCAGTTTCCATGTAAAACAATCAGTCAAGAGGAACTATTAAGGACGAGAGGTGTGTTGAGAGCAATTACAAGGCTATGAATTCTCTGGTAGTAGCCATTGAAATTGGGCCTCTTCTTCGCCTTATTGTCAATTGGTTCCTTTAATACAAAAAGATTAGGAAAATGGATGTCTGGGACTCTAGTGAGTGTCTTGAAATTTTAACTAATTTTGGATTCATAACCTGATTTAAAGATTGACCCGTTCCAACAAATTTGGTAGTGACCGAATGAGAATTTTTTTGAAGTCTGCGATGGAAGCAGACGACTTGGGACTATATATCACTTGCTTGGGGGTGCAGGTGCTTTGACCCGAGGTACAGTATGATCTGACCCAATGGATCAGCCCGTCTTGGAGGAGCTATATATTGTTCTTTTGGTTTCTTCTTGCTCTAACCACAGACAAGATTGAGAGGGGTTTTTCGAGTTTCGAGTGTTCTTGAGGAGATCTCTATTATACCATATCATTTTTAACATAGTGAATCATCTTCATATTTACTTGTGGATATTACATATTGTGTTGGCATGTAAACCACGTAAATCTTCTTGTCTCACATTGCATTAGTGTGTGAACCACATATCTTGTAGTCTATTCTAGGTTTTCATTTTTTTTAGGCATGTTGTTGGTACAAAATGCATGATTGACACTTGGTGCTACTTGACCTAGTAGTCTTTGTACTTTGAATGAGATGGTGCAACTCCGCGTTAAGTGAGAATGGATCAGTGAATTATGAGTCAGCTTCGACTGGGAAAGAGATTGAGACTAAAATTTTCAGCATAAAATCAATATAAGGAACTAGTTAGGTCAGAAAGGGATCCGCATCCTCTCCTCCTAGAACCACTGGGAGGATAGTGGCAACTTAGTCCCGATGGCCGACACGTGGCTCTCGGTGAATCCGAGACCCACGTTCGAGCCGACACCCAGTTGACAAGCCAAGCCGATAGGGGATGTCAGCTCGAACGTGGGTTCCGGATTCACCCGAGAGTCACGTGTTAGCCATCAAGACTGGATTGCCGTGTCCTCCCAGAATCACTGGGAGGAGACGATGTAAATCTGATTAGAAAGTAGATGAATACATTATGTAAGTGCTAAAAAGAAAGAGAGACAGAGATAGAGAAAGTGAGAGTCTTTGAAGTGTTTGAAGGGGTGAGAGAGATAGGTTCTTTGGAGTGCTTGACGGGGAGAGGTAGAGTCAAGCAGGTAATGCGAGAATGAATGGGACACTTCTTGGATTTTCATAGGGTTGAGGGTTCAGTTTTCCATGTAAAAAAGAGCCAGTCAAGAGGAACTAGTTGAGGACGAGGTTTGAGCGAGAGAGAGAGAGAGAGAGAGAGAGAGAGAGAGAGAGAGAGAGAGAGTTTCATGGGGTGAAGCACTGTAATGACGAAGGATCAGATAGAGAAAAAAGAAAGAACAAGTCTAGATTTTGGTTTCACCAAAAAGAAAGTTCATTTGGCTTTTGGGCGGAGAAAGAGAGGACTAGACTTGAAAAAGAAAGTCCATGAAAATATCTCTCTCTCGCTCTCTCTCTCTCTCTCTCTCTCTCCCACCCTCGTCCTCAAGTAAGTCCTTTTGACTGACTGGTTCTCTCTCTCCCCTAAATTCTAAATTAAATATTATGAAAATATCATTCTCTCTCTCTCTCCCTCAACTAGTTCCTCTTGACTGTCTCTCTCTCTCTCTCTCTTCGTCAAACACTCCAAATTAAATATTCTCTCTCTCCCACCTCGTCAAACACTCAAAAAGCCATGTATATACATGGGACTTTCTGAGCGCACTAATTCCTTCGTACTGACTTTATGCAGGAAGTTGCAGCCCATCTCTTCCACAGTCCTGCAAATCGACATTTCCATCCCATGAAACATGAGTTTATGAATTCCTGACTGTGTTTGCACTCAAAATACAGACTACCAAATCAACTCAAAGTGTCAATCACGTAGTTAGTGTTACAAACTATTCCTCCTCTTTTTATTTTGTATTAAAGGAACCCAACTGAGATTTCCCAATTTCATTGCCAACAGATCAAATTTCATTCCATGGCTATTATCAGAAAATTCATAGCTTTGTCATTGCTCTCAACACTACTAATTGCTTCTGTTTATCCTCAATTCGTTAAAGAGAAGAACAGCATCACTGTTCTCTCTCCCGACCATCTCCGTGCTTCGTATGATTCCTCAATCGGAAACTTTGGAAACTTGAACCAAGCAGGAACTATAACAGGTTCCCTTGTTTACCCAAAGAAAGGTTCCAACTCCAACGGTTGTAAATCCTTTGATGGTGAAAATACCTTTTCCTCTCCATCTTCTCGTCCCACCATTCTTCTTCTTGATCGTGGAGGTAACTAATACTACTAGTAACTCATCATGAATAACAATATTGATTTTAAAGATTCCATTATGTGAAGTGTAATTGGTCATGATCATCGGTTTTTTAATTCTTTTATAGATTGTTACTTTTCTGTAAAAGTATGGAATGGACAAAAGGGAGGAGCTGCAGCAGTTTTAGTAGCTGATAACGTATATGAGCCATTGGTTAGTAAGGAGAGCAGCAGCAGTGGAAATGGGACAACAGCTAACAAAGAGAAGATCACAATTCCTTCTGCTTTCATTAATAGATCCTTGGGAGAGAACCTTCTAAAAGCCTTGCAAAAGGGTGAAGCGGTGGTGATCAAAATAGAATGGACAGGGTCATCCACACCCAACATTAATGTCTAGATGAATTGACAAGGGTTTTTCTAGTTGTGGCACTCATGTATCGAGGTTTTCGTGATGGATGACCCAATAAAATATGGGTTAAAGGAAATTGATTACGACTACAAGTTGTAAAAAACCGTGTGAGAGAAGTTGCATTTTAATTGGAACTATGTAGCTACTTAATAAGTACAAATATGGTACACAAGTGATTTAATACATGGATGATTTTAATATATATGTGCATGGATATACATGAAAGGGTGTTTGATTGAATTTGAGTTTATAATTTGATACGTGACTAATCCAAACATTACACTTTCTCTTTGACGATTAAAATTTCTATATCATCTTGTTATGTGGCATACTTAAATGGGTCAACTTGGATGGGCCCGTAATGTTGAGGAGAGCTAGGCCCTAATACTTGTTCACATATCAAGTTTCAATCTAATTGGAATTGACTAAGTAACAAAATGAGGCTTTGAAACTCCATGACTACTAAGAGATGTAATCCACATACAATGTGCATTTGGCTGTAAAGATGCAAATTAATACATGGTGGGTATATGACTTTCATTGGATGCAATCAAGCGTGCCAAATGAGATGGTTCCTTATCAATTCCGGTCCTCGGGGGCCACTTCTAGAACTGTACCATTTACTAAACAATCCCATAATTAGAACCTTATCCCATTAATTTAATAATAAGAAATGTACAGTTTGATTCCGGTTTCTTAACGGTTATGGGCACTGACATTCAAATATGCCAAATTTCCGAAGTACACAAAAAAGATCTGTAGAAACTCCTGCAATCTCTAGTCGGAATTCATGAGTGTATAATTTATGTGATCTACCATGACTGTAGAACCATAATCTCTTGAGACCCTTGTAGATAACGTGGTTCCCTTCTTGCAAAGATGGATTCTCTGCTTGAGATTTTCTTATAGATCAGCTCAAATAGAGAAGTCACAGTAGAAACCGCATTTGCCACCTCCTTTTTGGCAAGGTTGATCACGCACCCACAACATCAACAGTCACAACCTTGCCGAAGATCCGCAACTCCAAAACAAGAGTCAGACATCTTTTCACTTAGGGTGTCTGGGTGAGTTTTAAAAACTAGGGAAGATGATTTACACGCTAGTGCATATTGAAATCTTACATGCTAACAGGGAAAAAGAAAGTATATATAGGAAAGACCAATTGCCCGATCACTTGAAATAGAGAGACTAGGGGACACACATCACATTCAAGAAAGAGGAAGAAAAGAAAATGTGAGAGGGAAGTACTTCATTTCCCTATAAACTATACTCCAAACTAAATAAATAAACACACGATTTAATATTTTACAATGCACGCATGCACACATGTTAATGCCACACCATATCGTGCCAAGACATGATGATTGAATAAATAAAACACAAACAAGGTGTCTGACTTAAGTTTAATTAGTAACATAAATAACAGACCATCAAAATAAAAGAAGGAGAGAGAAAAGTTCTCTGATAAAAAACCACCGATCAAAGTGAATAAATTCTCTATTTACGAAGTTTTGATCCAATTCCATCCCCCATCCTTCGATTTTTCTCATCTCCAGACTCCAGAGTAAGAAAAAATGACTGCACTGATGCGACGATAGGTCCAGTTCCTGCACTCCTGCACTCCAGAAGCAAGCCAAGCAACGGACAATTGAACAGTTTACACAGATGCAACAGGAGTGACAACATGGTTGGTTAACCTCTTTCCGACCATCCCCATAAAATAAAACTTAATTTTCTAAGAGAGGTGAGGTTGGGGTTAACTATTATAATTAACAGGTCGATCATTTTATATACACAAACAAACTATAAAGAAATAGCATAAATAAGCTGATCTAATCTACTGTTTCGTATCTTTGCAAAAAAATCGATCCGTTTCACATGAAATATATTGCTTACATCATGATAGGTTTTTTGTTTTTGAAGAAGTGAGAGAGAGAGAGAGAGAGAGAGAGAGAGAGAGAGAGAGAGAAAAGACACTGCTCTTCTACTAAAATGTACATTTCCTATTCATCCTGAAAATGCCTTGAAAATCAATAATTTTTGCATTGAAAACTTGTAAATAGAGCCAAACAAAGGGATAGAAATCCTCTCCTATCGTCTGAGAGGCAATAGCCGTGATCGTTGGTATGCACGCCCAATGAAGGCCAGCCATGGGATCACATGGCTGGCCTTCATTGGGCCACAGGAGATGATTTGAGTCCCAAAGAAAGATCTTTTTTGCTTAATTGGCAAGGGATGAATTGATGATGTCTTAGAAAACGAAGGTTTCAAGTTAATGAATTTATTTAAAAAAAAAATCCTGATAAGTTGGTGGCCACTGGCCAATCAGGCACACCACTTACATTGGCTATAGCAATTTTTATTAAAATAAAATAAAAATAAAAGGTTAATTGAATTGTTGTCACTATCAATACTATCAATGATACCAATCGAGTGGATCAATGTGATAGAAGATCCCATATTTTATTAGAGGTTATGGCAAGTCATCATTTTGAATTACATACGTATTTCTCCTTGTCAGGTTGTAAACACCGTATTGATATTTATCACTGCTTTATGATACTCTTAATATTACTAACACAAAAACACATGATCTTTTGATGTTGGATTATGTTCACTATAATTTTTATTAAGGTTTCAAAAAATTGCATTTTTTTTTTTTTTTGGTAATAGTCTAGTCTAACCTATTATATTTAAACAAATATTGATGGACAACCAAACAAATAAAATTAAGATTGGTAGGAATTTCTTTTAATGCATAAGCATGTTTCTACAAGTTAAGAGTAGAGATCCATATAGCCACTTGTACACGAACACACAAATAATAAAAGGATGACCAAATAAATAAGAAAACAGTCGGTTATCTAGAAAAGACATATTATATTGGTGGATGATGGCAATAAGACATATTTTCTATTAAAGAAATGAGATTAGTTTAGATAGGATGAGGATTTTTAATGTGCACTTTTAAAAATAATATCATAGTTAATATGAATTATATTACTAGGAAAAATCATATGATCATCTTTTATATATATATATATATATATATATATATATATATATATATATATATATATATATATATATATATATATATATATATATATATTATCGATTTGTTTAATGTAATAGCATTTATTAAAGCATGTATGAGGGATAGAGGGAGAAGGATAGATGAACCATTTGGGTTGAATCTGATGTGTATTCTAGGCAAACTTAGATCAACCAATACAAATTTAGATATTGTTGATTTTGGTTTGGTCTCTATCCATCCCTCTCCCACTAATTAGATGCACTAATGCACGTTATATATAATAGTGACTCATATATGGCACGTTTGTCTGTTGCCATTGCTTACTTGTCTTTTTAACTTTGGGGTATGTAGTTGTTTGTTTCGAGGGAGAATAACAACATAGCTGATTGTCTAATAAGGAATATAGTATTATTTTGCGCGTTCTTGCCCCTTTCTCTTTTTTTTGATCCATGGATTATGAAACAATATTCTTTGAGAATAACAACATAGCTGATTGTCTAATAAGGAATATAGTATTATTTTTGACGTGTGTGACAGTTTAGCATATATTTGATCCATGGATTATGAAACAATATTCTTTGAAACAGCCCGCCAAAAAGAAGTATTTTTTTTTTTGGCGGGGGCGGCAGGTAACATATATTTGATCCATGGATTATGAAACAATATTCTTTTACATCCATGTTCTATTCATGTCAATTTGAATAAATTTTCTTTTACAAGAGATAGGTTTAAAAAGCCCCCTTAAGTTCACCTAATGAGTGATTTTGAGCCTGGGAAAGGAGGAAATCTGTCGATGAGAGGGAGAGGGAGAGGGAGAGGGAGAGGGGGGGGGAGTAGAATAGATGATCTCTCTAGAAATAGGTCAGCACTCTATCATGTCTAAATGCCACCATCATGTTATGAGGCACTTCGATCCCATTTAATAAGAGATTGGTGATCGATACATGGGTATTTGTATCGAGTGAAGGTCAGCTGTATGATCACGACTGACACAACTAGACAACCGGACATAATTTCTACCCCAATAATAGATGGTTGCATGGTTGGTGGCTTTACATTAAAAGAATAAAAAAGCAAGTATTTAATCCTTGTAAATGGTAAGTTGTATATTAAAAAAAAAAAAAAATGTAAGTTGTAAGGTGCAACTTTCCCAATTGATCTTATTTCATTAAAAATAAAATAAATAAAATTTATTAAGTTTGATTAGTCAATGAAATATAAAACCCAATGTCATTTTGTTTTCAATTAAAAAATTTGAAACAACTCATTTCAATGTTGATTTGGAAAAACTGCTCCCACATCACAGTAACACCAGATTCCTTCCCTTGCAAAGGTAACGTTTTTATCTTTGGCGTTTCCCTAAGACATCTTGGAATCTGGAGTGCCTGGGAAGGGACAAATTAAGTTGTGAAAAGACCCAATTAACCTTGCATTCAATTCTTGAACAAAACTCTGCACGGAGCTCCAATTAATACTAAACGTGCCTCTATGTAGGGTTATATATTATATTAATATGGAGAAAGATTGGTCTGCGAGCCCTCTCATATTTTATTATTTCTCCACATCTATCACTCTCTTTCTTTATTTTCAATCGAATAATCTCCAATACATGATATCGGATCGTGTATTGATGGAACACATTAAATCAAGTTTTTTATAACCTATATCATACTAAGTTGGTTTATAATCTAGCATCCATATACTAGACTAGCTACTAGACTGAATCCCGTTAAGCGCATAACAAAAAGTTCACTTCTTCTATAGACAATCACGAAAGAGATGGATTAATTAATTTAAAATATAATTACTAGTGCAGTTAGTTGGTATTTTTATTACCCCTCAGGGCCTTTTGTGTTAAACAAAAAAAAGTTGGTACGTGGGTTATAGTGGTTGAGTAAGTAATGCAATTGACTCTTCTATTTTCAGAGAGTGTGTTAGAGCACTCTTCCTTTTTGTGTCTTGTAGCTGTTGTATCCCATTGTGATCTAGTTTGAGGGTGGAATCGAATTGTTGAGTTGAACTATGATTGTAATATAATGTAACATACATCCTAATCCTTACGTTGATATGTATATAGACTATATATGTTTGGATGGTAAGAAAAGAAATTTTTTGAAATGAAGAGATACTGACACATAAGTTCATCGGCCCATCAAATGTGGATCGTCTCTTGTCGTCCAGTTGTGCTAATCATCCATCGAACAAACTGAAATGCTTAACATGCATGCCGATGTATCCTAGGATCTATTAGATGAACAATTGCCGGATTGGGTGACCAGGGGAGGATTTTTTTTCCCTCAAATATCATTGCTTGCAAACATTAAACCCTAGTTTGCACTTTTAAAAAAAAAAAAATAAATAAAAATAAATAAATAAATAACTTTTAGTGTCCTCATCTTGACACGAAACCACCCTATCAGTTTGCACTTTTAAAAAATAGAAAAACATGAAACTTTCGTTGGCAACAAAATAACTACCACTTTGTACAGTTTCTCTCTCTCACTTTTTTATTTTTGATAAATACTTACACTCTCTCTCTCTCTCTCTCTCTCTCATTTGGCCCTTTTTGGGTCAAAAGTCACTCTCATATAACCAACACTTGATTGTTAATTTCCAATTCTGTAAGATTTAAGTAGAAAAATCTCTAGATTAGAGGTGCGATTTGGAAGGTTCAGATAAGATGTTTTGATGCTAATCAGATGGAGATGGATTACAGTTGCGGGTCCCACCATAACTTACCTGATACGATTAAGCAAAGGAGTCATCGGTCAATCCGCAGTAAGATAAGGGCATTTCAATCAAACGAATAATCTCTCTCTCTCTCTCTTTGGTTTCTGGTAGTTCCGCTTACTGCGTCAACCTTCCCATGTCGTTTATTTTACGGTACAGAGATGTAGACGAGAAGAAAAGTCTCCCTCTCTCCCCTCTCTCTCTCTCTCTCTCTCTCTCTCTCTCTCTCTCTATGGCTTCTTCTTGCATTCATTCATTCTCTCAGTCTATGTTTCTCTCTCTTGGTACTTTCTCTCCACCTGGAGACCGTTAGGAACCATCCTGCCACACTCGTCCCAACTTCTTCTTCCTCAACACCCATTTCTCTGCTTCACTTTATAAGAATAGGCACCTACAACGAGAACCAAAACTAGTTTTCAATGCCGATTTTCATAGAATTCGTAGCTCTGTCACTGCTCTTAATAGTGTTTGGTAGTAATACCCCTGTTTACGCTCGATTTGTTGTGGAGAAGAACAGCATCAGTGTTCTCGCACCAGAGAGTATTCGTTCGCAGCACGATGGATCCATTGGGAATTTCGGCGTTCCTGAGTATGGAGGTACCTTGATGGGATCCATTGTTTATCCTGAAAATGGTTCCACTGGTTGTGCTTCCTTTGAAAACAACAATCCTTTTAAGTCCCGCTCTTATCGTTCTAACATTCTTCTACTCGATCGTGGAGGTAATTATGTCAATTTAATTCAACTCTCTGCGACTCTGATTTTGAATGCTGAACTGGGTTATATTCGTAATGGAAATTTGTTGATATTTATTGATTGAGCTTCTTATATAAGAATAGAATATCCACGACTGCATTTGTTTTTTCCGGTGATTGTTTGTTGTTTATTTCTGCGATTCAATTTTGAATTGTTATCGATCATGCAGCATCAAGTGATGGAAAGCTGTTATTCTTTCCTTTTCATCCATCTTCTTTTCAAGAATTTTATAGGATTCCCTGTGAAAGAAAACCATTTCCAAGGATGACTGATGGTCTATTTTTTTTATTTATCTTTTGGATTTCATAACTTGCCTAGAGCTAACTCCTCTAATTTTCTGTTCTTTCTTTCTATTTTATTCTCCTTACTTGGATTCTATCCTCCATCTTTTGCGAGTGATTTGGTTTTCCATCGACTACAATTTTATTATTATTAATTTTTTTTTGGGCTTTGCAGTTCATCCTCTTGCGAAGTTCATATATTCTTCCGTGGAAATTTGTTAATTTTAATAAAATCTATTAGGAAATCCTCGTAATTGATTATGCTAGTTTTCATTTGTTAATTATTAAATACCGTAGTTTTGTATTAGATTTCTTCTATATAATTCTTCCCTGTATATTCTTTCCTTTATATATTATTTTCTGTTCTTTTCTGTAAGTTCCTTGTACAGCAAGATAATTGTACTGAAATACTATATATTGGGAATAATATACCACCAGAAGGTACGGTAAAATTTCTTTCAATTATCAGTTTTATCTCTAGTTTACTTCGGTTTCTAATTTTTGCGTAGAGAATGTTATTGAATCATGACTACTCTTTTATATCTGAGGAATATTTCAGAGTTCAGTCACCTAGAAAGAACCTTGAGTATCTTCTTGTAATTTGTTAGTTTCTTCAATTTCTTACTTTCCTTACGATTCACGTTGATTTGTTTCTTTTTTTCCTTTTTAGAGTGCTACTTTGCTTTGAAGGTATGGCATGGTCAAGAGGCCGGAGCTGCTGCTGTTTTAGTGGCTGATAACATAGATGAGCCTTTGATAACCATGGATTCTCCGGAAGAGAACATTGATTCGGATGGGTACATAGAAAAGATCAGAATCCCATCAGCTTTGGTAAGTCGGTCCTTTGGCGAGAGCTTGAAGAAAGCCTCGAAGAAGGGTGATGAGGTTGTCATAAAATTAGACTGGACAGAGTCCATGCCTCACCCTGATGAGAGGGTTGAATATGAATTCTGGACCAATAGCAATGATGAGTGTGGGGCCAGGTGTGATAAGCAGATGGATTTTGTTAAGAATTTCAAGGGTCATGCTCAGATTCTTGAGAGGGGTGGTTATACCCTATTCACACCCCACTACATTACTTGGTACTGCCCTGATGCCTTTGTTCTCAGTAAACAATGCAAGTCTCAGTGCATAAATCATGGGAGGTACTGTGCACCCGACCCAGAGCAGAATTTTGGTGAGGGATATGACGGGAAAGATGTGGTATTTGAGAACTTGAGACAACTTTGTGTGCACAGAGTCGCCAATGAGAGCAATCGGTCTTGGGTTTGGTGGGATTTTGTGGCAGATTTTCATATCAGGTGTTCAATGAAGGAGAAGAGATATAGCAAAGAATGTGCTGAAGATGTCATGAAATCACTTGGTGGGTGCTAATAGCAGTTATATTGATGCACAAAATAGTTTTATTTTTTCTTTAACTTTTGTCATTTCTAATGTCTGCCGTGCTAATGATGTTAAGCTTATGCATCAGATTTGCCAATTGAAAAGATTAAAAAATGCATGGGTGATCCTGAGGCCGATATGGAAAATGAAGTCTTGAAGACAGAGCAAGACCTCCAGGTCTTTTTCTTTTCTGTAACTGTTCTATACTTTTCCTTTATTGCCCCTCTCAGAAATGGAAGAGGTTCTCATAAACTTGCATCTATGAAACGTATAGCAGAAAGTACTACTTGAGTTTAAAGTTTTTTAGGCCTTAGCCATGGTAGAATTAAGAATCATTAACTCAATTGGCAAATAAATATGTCAGTTGAAAAGGTTCATCATGTCTCAGTACATAGCATGCTCATAAATTTATTAATTTCATTTGAAATGCTAAGTATTCTCATTGCCTTTCTTCTTCTTAAATAATCTAGGTTGGCCGAGGATCACGGGGTGATGTTACCATCTTGCCAACCCTAGTCATTAACAATGTTCAATATCGAGGTTTGTAATGCATCACTCATGTTTGGCTAAATTATATTACTTAATGGTGTTGTCCTCTTTGTTTCTTCCCATGCATGATGCTCGCTTGAGGATCATATGTCAGCAATATTATGGAAGAATTTTCTTGGATATTGATTGTTTTGTGTAGTAATGAAGAAGTTGATTACAATGTAATGCAAAATCTTGTCAGACTGGTTTATGAATTAATCATCATTTTTGGTTGTTAGAAAATTTTCACAATTCAATTTATCAAGTTTCCTGAATTTGATATTTGCTTTTTTTTTTTGGGTCCCTTGAGTTAGTTTTCTATTGACTGGGTGAGGGTGAGACTTACACCGAGATGTAGGCATGGTTTATGACCATGCCTAAAAGGACATACCCAGTACACAAGGCTCCCGCCGCTATGGGGTCTAGGGAGGGGCAGATGTACGCAGCCTTACCCCCGCTTCATGGAGAGACTGTTTTCTGATTCAAACCTGTGACTACCAGGTCACAATGGAGCAACCTTACCATTGTGCTGAAAGCCCGCCCTCTAAATTCAGTCCGTAACATCTTATCACAATACTTGTCCGAAAATCCCTTATCTCGCTGTTGTTTCACATTCAGAGAACTACAGGCAAATGCATTATTCGTTAACATATTTAGTATTACTGCTTCCTTCAGCTTTTTATTTATCAGTAATTTTTTCATCAATTTTTTCTTGCCTTTCAAAGTAAACTTGTGTATTTTATTGTGATATGTTAATATTAGTTTTCATACTTGTGGAATGGGCTTTTTATATTTGAGTAACATCTCAGGACTGTGAACCTTTATTTTGCTTGGTGTGCAGGAAAAATGGAGAGAACTGCTGTGCTGAAGGCAATATGTGCAGGATTTAAAGAGACCACTGAACCTGCAGTTTGTTTGAGTGGAGGTCAACATTTCTGTTCCTTTTTCTAATTAACACTGATTCCTAAAGTTCATCTTTGGATATACATGTTGACATTTTATTGGACATTTATATTTCCTACAGATATTGAGACTAATGAATGTCTTGAAAGAAACGGTGGTTGTTGGCAGGATCTGCAATCTAACATTAGTTCTTGCAAGGTATTTAAGTTGGATTGTCACATGCATGCTGGTTTGTTTGGTTTCCAAAATTGTGTGGTGTCCATTCGAACAAAATCGGTGCATTTGGTTTTAATTTGATATTGGGGATTTCACATACTGTGACTATTTGCAGCTTCCCGACCCACCTAATTCCACTTGCATGAACAACTTTCTAGATGAATCTCTAACGAAATTTCATTCACATACCAGAGATGGTATCTCTTTTCTATTACAGGTTGTAGCCTATCTCTCTGTGTAAGTTATGAGCTTCTGATTTCAATTTGTGATTTTCTTTGATTAGGATACTTTCAGGGGCAGAGTTTGTGAGTGCCCTGTGGCTAATGGGGTTCAATATCATGGAGATGGTTACACATCTTGTGAAGGTACTCCTTAAATTTCCTTTAGTATCCCGTTATGGTACAGTCTAACCTAGGCAGGAGATATATTTACGATTTTTAATAGGAAAATTGGGTAGTACATAGAAACATTGTGCCTCTACCTGTATATATGTTCAAAATGGATGTACTGATTTTTCTGTATGACATTAACAAAATGTTTCGTGGTGATTATCTTAGTATGATTATTCTGGTTCCCATGGCACTACTATATTCTTTAATTCAAAATTCTGTTGTACCATTTGATTAGTGGTACATAATATATAAGAAATTTGGACTACGATATTATGTATAGATGCAGTTTTTTGCACCAGATAATTCAGATTTTTCCCTTCCATAAGATTTCTATATGATCTCTAGGGTTACCTGACTTCAAATGTCATGTTATTTGCAAGAATCTGACATCATTGTTCACATATTAAAAACTTAATTGATGCTTACACAGGATCCCTAGATTAGTGATGGCTTCCTCAGGATCCTGTATGATTCCTAGGAATACTGACCTCAAGTGTCACGTTGGCAATGATTGGACTGGATTAGTCACACCTTAAAAATTAGTTATGCTTCCACAGGATCCCTAGATTAGCGATGACTTGGATCCTGCTTGATTCCTAGGTGTAACTGACCTCAAGTATCACGTTGGCAACAATTGGACATGATCATTCACACCTTAAAATTAGTGATCCATTTGGCCTCAAATTTTATAAAAGGGTTAGACAGCATCTCAAGCTCCAATAACCATGTCTCATCTCCTCTTCCATACTCTGAAGGGTTTCTCTTATGAAATGGACATGACACATTGATTGTAGCTTGTTTCTTATGTCGTTGTTGCTTTCGCATGGCAGCATTAAAATTTTCTTCATATACCAGCTTCTACATATAAAAAAGGCATGCCCAGTGCACAAGGCTCCCGCCATTGCGGGGTCCGGGGAGGCTGCTTCCAAATTTGAACTCATGACCACTAGGTCACAATGGAGCAACCTTAGTATTGCACCAAGGTCCGCAATAGTAATATAAATATGTTTTCATTATGAGTCAGAATCAGAGTTTGGCACCAAATTTTAGTCATCATTTTATTATCGCTAGAAGTTTTAAGATATCTGTAAGGGAGTCCGTATGAAAATTCTGCCCCGTTATAACAAATGTGTTTCCATCAACATGTCTGTTGAGCTATTTTTATTACTACCTAGATGGTGTCCTCTCCACCTTTCTTCATCCTCCTAGAGCCTACAACCTGCACCAAAAATCTGATTTATATAAATCTGTCTAGGTTTTTGTTGCGTAGGGTCTTCCTCATTTAATTTATGATGTCTAATTTATATTAATCTGTCAAGGTTTTTGTTGCATGGTCATCCTACTTTAATCAACTGTCATTCTAGCAATTTTTTTCAGTGGGTACTCTTAAGGTTTCACTAAGGCATGCTTAATCATGAGGGTTTGGTGTTTCTGACGCTTGCCACTCATCCATATCAATATCTGCATCTCAATTAATTTCATTCCCTTTGTACATTTCTTGGTTGCGCAACATGATACTCCTTAAAGTAGCCAGTATTGTGGCCTTACTATAGAACTTCCTCTTTAGTATGATTGATATGCATTAATCATATATGGCTTTGGGAATATATCCTTCTGCTTCTCCCCATGGATGATCAAAATTATTTGGTGGAAATGATTGTTTTGGGGTGGTGCCATATCTTTTTATTCTTATGGCTTCTTCATCTTCTAAATGCTATATTTGTAAGTCTTATTTTATGCAGTGTGTTTTCTTTCAGGAATAAAGAACCAGGATCTGTTAATTCCCCTAGGTGCTAGTAATAGTTCATGACTTTGACCATGATTTGAAAATTCATTATTTCCTTATTTATTCCATCACTTATATGAAAGATACAAGTTTAATCTAGGTTTTTACAGGATTCTACCCACTTTAGTCTGTATTAATTGATTGGTGACACAAATTACTCTATAAGTCCTACAATGGAACTAATTTGTTTGTTTTTCTCCTTGACAGCTGTGGGGCCTGGAAGATGTGCTTTGAATCATGGTGGTTGCTGGTCGGATAGTAAAAACGGAAAAACCTTTTCAGCCTGTCCAGTTCTGTGTCGTTATCCCTTTTTTTTTTTGGTCCTTGCATATTTTCAGTTTATTAAATATCATTCAAGTTCTATTCATGCTTATTTATACTCCAAGGTATATGATTCCTTGTCTCCCTATCTTACATAAATCTCTTGTTTTCCTAAAATAGGAATCTGAGTTGAAAGGGTGCCGTTGCCCGTTAGGCTTTCGTGGGGATGGTCATACATGTGAAGGTGCTTTTCTTATTTTTAACATACCATTTTTCCTATCTCTTAAGTCTTACCCAATTATTCATTGCATCCCCCTTTCCATCCTGTTTAGATGTTGATGAATGCAAGGAAGGTCTTGCTTGTCAGTGCAGTGGTTGCAGTTGTACGAACACATGGGGTGGATATGACTGCAAGTGCCATGGGGGCCTTCTTTACATGAAAGACCAGGACACATGTATTGGTAAGAAGAAAGCAGTCTAGTTGGAAAACTATAGCTGCAAGGATAGATTGTGTGTTATAGCTGCTAGTTTATGCACTCCAGATCTAAATTTATACTGGAATTAGGATTCCAAATCTCATGGTTCCCAAAAATATTAAGGGTTTTTTTTGGGGGGTGTGTATATTTAATTTGAGTTTGTGATTTGGAAGCAAACCTACTAACCTCACTGCAAGTGCTGTTGGCCTGGCAGCTGTGGATTGCATGTAATAATGTCTCATGATGTCTTTGCCTCTGTTTGACAGCTAAAAACACATCAAAATTTGCATGGTTCATTTCGATTTTTGTCCTAGCTGCTGTTGCGGGGATTGGTGTAGCAGGTTACATATTCTACAAGTACAGGCTCCGGGTATGTCACGAGAATTAAGAGGATATGAGCTCATGTATGTCTGCATCCATGACTCTTGATGAGATAATTGATTCTTGATCCTTACTTTCGTCTCTTTTTTAAATGCAGTCATACATGGACTCTGAGATCATGGCTATCATGTCACAGTACATGCCAATTGACAACCAGCAGAACGAAGTCGAACCTCTACAGCAAGGTTCGTCAGTGTAATGAGGTAATGCCCTTTTCATTACACTGATGTTTCTTTTGGCTTTTGACTGTATCTTCTAAATTAATTTCCATTTCCTTTTCCCTCACTTTCTGACTTGTTTGTGCATGATGTTGTGTTTGTAGAAAGAAAAGTTGAGGTAATTTTGAAACCGCCATAGGAATGTGTGGGGGAATGGATGATGCAGCGGCCAACTTTTATCCATCTATTATTTTTAGCTGCGGCAGGAATGCATGACTGTTTTCTCTTCACCAAATCCATATATGAAGATATAGTGCATTACCCTGCATACAGGAAAACAAAAATTTCCACTCTACATAGAAGTATTTTTTCTTCTTCTTTTTATGTAGATGGAAAAAAAAAAAAACCAATGTCAATGGTAGGAATAAAGAGTTCTATGGTTTTATGTAGCACCCAATTTTACAGGAAAATTGAGGAGAAAAATGAATGAGGTTATAGTATTCAGTTGGCATCTTCATGTCTTTCTTGTGTTTTTTCAAGTTTAAAGTAACAGGACTCCAGTAACCAATCAATGGGGCCAAGGCCGGGGTGTTTCTTCTTTCATGAAAGCAATAGATGCAGCCAAAACGTCAACTACTTTCAAATGGGTCTTGCTTACAAACATGAATACAGACCATTGGTTCATATGGATCAGTGGTTATCTGAGAATTCTATTGCTAACGTAATGTTGAAGTAATCATAGTCTACTTTTCTGGGAAAAAAATCCAGATATGGTTTTTTTTTAATCGTGGTAGAGTGGGTTTTTTTTCTCTTGATCTTGAAAAGAAAGCTTCAGATTCATTAATAACTAAAAAAGGTAATGCTGTAAGCAACATCCTCCTTACTCTCACACCAAGCCTGATCCACCATGTGAGAAATAACAGTACATAACTCATCAACTTGGATTCCCCATTTGCAGATCACATGCTATTTCATATTAAGCTCTAGCTTCTAAAGTGGAAGTGTTTGAGCTTGCAGTCTTAAAATAACACATCCACTGATTCCCATGTCTAGATAGTCATTCCTCTGAATGCCTCAATTGTAGTATCATTTGGTGTATTATTTCTTTCTTGATTTTGATACCAAAAAAATCATTAGCCTCTTCTCTTATGAACCCTGTTTACACAATATGTTTGCTTTTGTCAAAAGCTGCATCACATTGTATTGACTGCAATCTTTGAATGAGGCTGGAGTCCTTGTGTAAGGGGTTGACGACCTGACCTGACCTCATCCCATAGTTTAAATTACCTGCAGAACTTCAAACTGGCAACATTTACAAGGTTTTTATTGACACAATTAGCAACATGCATAGCATTTATAGTCACTGACCAAAATAATTAAGATTTCTAGCATTCCAATGTGATAAAAAAAAATAATTGCAGAAATAAATATTCCTCAGGTAAAATCTGTTTTTTTATTGTTTGGTGTCCTTCATGAAGGTTATAAACACCTCCATTGTTGAACTCCCTTCAGTGCATTCCTTTGTTAAGCCTAAGATTGAACCGCTTCCATACATGAAATGCAAAAGAACATTCAAATAAGGTATGAAATGCAGACTCCATTCTATTAACACATTGAGGCTTGGTTTGATTGCAAGAGAATTAAAGGGAATGGAAGTGGAAGTTTTAAAATCTAAAGAGGAAACTTCTATATCCATCACCTAATATGATTGTATAAACTACTTAGATTTCTTACCATATTTTGTAATGATACTTTTTAAATATAATTTTTATTTACTTTTCAAATGTAAGAGATTTGGATGTAAAGTAAAATGTAAGTTATTAATCAAATATGGAATGATTTGGAATTAATTATATAATCATATAACTATCATATGCTGTAATAATTATGAAAATTTTATTTTTTAAGTTAAAAAAATTTTATTTCCTTTTCCTCTAACAACCATCAGATCCCGAGCAAAACAATGGCTTCATATGATCAATTTTTTTTTTTTATTATTTACAAATCTCATTGGCAATACATCTTTTAGTACATTCCACATAAAATTCTTAAAACTAGACTAGATTGCTATAAGAGTTTTCCAAAATCATCTGCTTTGATACATTCTTTATGAAACCAAATCCCTTTGGACTGTATACTAGTGAAAAGCAACCGATTAGTGCTTAAGGAGATATATTTCAGGACTTTGGGATAATCGATTGTCAATCGATCGATCTCGGTTGTATTTAATCGGTCTTTACTGTTTTAACACCCCGTACTGTGACGGTTTGTTTAGCTAATCGTTCCCTCATCGGCGAGACACGGACACATTTATATTCGATCCAATCGATCTCGGTCCATAATTGGTCGTATGCTAATTGAACTAATCGGTCTACAAACGAACTATAACGGGCTCATGCCAAATTGTCAATAAAAATAGAGAAAGATGTAGGTTTTCGAATCCATAATTGTTTTCATATTGTAGATTAGATACTTTCTTGTAGGATTGTAAAAAGCTCTTACTAGGCTTGGATCACCCATGTAGATGAAGATGATGACAGAAAAAAAATGAATGGAAGACTCAAAAAATGAAAGAAAGTAAAAGACGATTTAATGTTATAAGTTTTTAGCTTTAGAGTTGTATTTGTTTGATTTAAACCAAAATTTTCAGTTTGATTTAAAAGTATATTTGGTTCATTCGATTGATTCGATCAAACTGCAATCATAGCCATTTGCTAACTTATATTTTTTTAATTTTTTTTCTCATGAAAATATTAAGCTATGAAAAAACATAGCTCACATTGCTGGCTCAAAGATCATTCAAGCAAATAATTAGTAGAGACCCAAGAATAATGACATACGCATCCACCCTTTTTGAGGGCGGTAGACTTATGAATATGCATAAATTACATACTTGCTATTTGATCTTACACTGATGGTTGTACGTGGTGTATAGATACCGGTATGCCATTGGAATACCTTAACCAGGATATCAATATGGGTAGGATGCTTTTTATCTGACTTGGTGGACCAAATCTCTCACCGGAGACAGTTCAACTACAAACAACTTGGTCGTTCTAAGAACAGGGAGCAGAGAGATCCCAAAAACACATTGTTTCTTGTCCAAAAGATAACCTCTCCAATTGAGGAACGCATTAAATATTTACCTAAACCAATAGATAAAAGACCTCAAATAAATTATTATTATCATCCCAATAGATTTTGAGATATTAACATAAAAACTGTCCGAAATTATTATTATCATCCAATAAATTTTCCGTTCCCCAAACAGGAGAGAAGAACAATACTAAAATGCAAGGAACTTGCTATAAAAGAGCAAGATTCAATTCTCAACATTTAAATGATTTATCCACACCATGTCACCATGCACCGCAAGAAAAATAAACTTTTCCTGATGGAACAAGCAAAGTTCATTAACATGCCACTTCTCACCATACATCAGGTCGGAGCTCGCCAGTTGCAGGGGGCATCCATTTCCCAGAATTGTAGACGTTTTCACCAACTTTCCAGCCAGGTACATCTTTCATTATCCGGGCTTCCTCCTCTAAATATTTTTTCCACTCTTTAACAAATCTGAAATGAACCAAACAAAGGCAACAACAGATTTTGTGCAGGTCATCGGACAGAAATGAAATGTATAACAAGGCACTTACAGAAGTCTAATATTTTTGCAGCCAACTCTTACATTTACCAAATTTGTACTAATTACAGGAGACAAAATAAAAGACTAAAAAGAGGCAAATGCAAAAAGATTTATACCTTTCATCCTCTTCTGCTTGAAGCATGGGCAGTATTGCTCGACGAGCAGCATATTTCTCTTCCTTGATACCCCTATGGGAATGAAGCAGCAACAACATAAGCATATTCAGAAAATACTACACCATTAACTATTCAAGAATAAAATGTGATTAAAGTATTCAATTGTTGAATAAGCAGCTTCAGCCGCTTAACAATCATTTTTATTTCTTTCTGAAGCAAATCTGACAAAATACGGGTGACGAAACCACAAGCAGTTTCCATTCCTGCATTTCAGAGGATTGAAACCTCAAAAAATTGAACAATAGCAAAACAGTTAACGAGGCAAAAAGTAATGCAAAGCAACCCTCCCAGAACACTTTCCTAAGCACCATAATCAAATCAATGAAATGAATCCAAACCATCCAGGCTGAGCATAACCTTATAGACAAGAAAACCTAATTGCTAGGACACTCTCTTCTATATAAAAGAAAGATCCCAACAATTTAAGGCTGGAAATTATTTACTACAATATATAGGCGAAGTTGAGCTTCCGTCCCCCAACCAAAAAAAAAAAGAAAAAAAGAAAAAAAGAAAAAAAGGAGAGGGTATTACATATTTTGGGTCCTCAATGTTAGGGGTATCTTCAAACTGGGTCCTCCATGTTAGAGGTACTCCATTTTGGATCCCTGAGGATTAGATGGCATTGCTGGCAGCTAACATGGCAGTTAAATGACAAAAGTTGTCCACACCATGCTTTCACTACCGTTGCTGGTACCTCCAATGCCAAAGCCCACCATA